>JANBPU010000064.1:0-10755 GCA_027575805.1 Mycoemilia scoparia | reverse complement strand
GCGCGCGCTCGCTAGCGCTGGCACCGGACTCTAATCACACCGGGGACTAAACTACTCAGTAGCATTAGAGTCGTTCAGGATCACAAGCCGCGACATATAGATATATATATATATATATATACCAAAATGCAAATATCATGATGTCTGATCAAACTTACGATAGAAAGCCCTGACTATAGGGTGGCGTGATGGGATTGGCTGAACTATTACCTCGATGTGGGGATTATTTTTAGCAAAATCTACCACTTTGTTTTGCAGATATTCTCTACATAGTTCCATTTGCAAATATAAATGAGTATACGGATCATAGCTTTTAAAGACTACCTCCTTTTGGTGGTCAGCGATTATAGGGGCAATCACAGCCAAACGAGTGACAAACTCTTCAAAAATAATCGCCCATATATGCTAGGTCATGATCGTGGCAATTCAAAATTATAGCGTCCGAATTTAAAAAGGGGAAGTAACTTACAACATTCCCTTGCTGCTTCCACTTCGTTCACAATAATTAAAAACCATTTTTCTGCAGGGCTGGAGAAAGTGACCTGAACCATTCTTTATGACTGCTGGCTCAATGACCTTCTGTTTTGCCTGAGCAACTACTTGGCGGAGCGTTTGTGGCATAGTCGAGGCCATTATGAAAATATCGAAATCTTTGTGTAAATCGAACCAGAAGCTAACTCTAATCGGTGCGTAAGAATAAAAATTGGATAAGCAGGGATAAGGTTTATATACAAGCGAGGTCTCTATAGAGGTAGTATAGCCTGTATTCAAAGGTGCTACAAATAGTTGAGATAATTAAAAATATTTTGCTATCATTAACTCTGCTTCCCATCATTTTAGCTAAATCGAGCTCTGTGAGTGAATGTGTCTACACCTTAACTGATTATGTGTAGATCTGATCCAACTACAAATGGCAGATCACCAGGCTAAAAATCAACCAAAGAGAGGTAACTATGAGAATCAAACAAACCAGAAGCCATCGCACTAATATTTTATGTAACTAGGACTCGTTTTTGTCAGCTGAAACTTGGTGGACTTGCCCAAGTTTCACTTGTGATCAAATAAATATGTACTAGAACCGCAATAGCCGCACACGTAAATCCTTAGTTTGATATGATTCAGAATGACATCCACATAACACCATTTTGATATGGCTAGGGCTTAAATCCCAACACTCACACAACAGCAATGGTTATATAAAGCAGTAGGTTAATTGCATTCTTTGAAAATGTCTACAATACGTACGCACAGTAAATAAGGGAGTATGTGGGAGGTAAGTTAGCAGTAGCAGAGATTTTGACCATCCAATTTCCTTGGTTCCAGCTTATTAATCCGCCAAAAGTTATTCCGAAAAGTAAGCAAAATGACTTGAAAAACATTAGAATAAAAAGTATGTTAATCGGGAATTCAGTGGCTCAAATCGGGATCACAAATGCCTATTGGCTTCACATTGTAGCCCAGTTTTTGGATTATAATAGACACCGCAATGGAATAAGAAGACACATCGTGACAAAAAATTGGTTTTAGGACAAAAATGTGGTCAGTAAATAGCAGAATCTATTAAGCCAGTATGTATATAGGCTCAAATCTGTTTCGAATGTTTTCATTGTCACAATGTCTTAGACAGATACGTTTAGATGTTGTGTTGAGATAAAATCTTAAAAACAGTGTTTTCTGTGCCGCCCTATTCATGTAGACAGATATATTGGAGGCCTCTGGAAACCATTTCAGAAGCATCTGGTGCCATTCGAAAAACCTTGGAAAAAAATACATCTGCAATATAGTGTAAATATTTTGGATTTTACAAAATGAAAACAATTGAACAAGTAACAACTAATGTAGATGAAAGGCTAACAAAGCACTTATTATTTCTGTTCAAAAAGATAGTCAATGCGTTTACATTTGTGTAATTTTCTCTAAAAGGACTATAGTGGTATGTGTGGCCAGAAAAGTCCGCTCTATATTAAACAAATAAATTGCATATTGGGCCAAAATTCCAGCCTCCTATAGCAACTAGGACAATTTAGAATCTGGCATAACTTCGTCATTGTATCTGCCATAATACAATTGTTGGTGGTGTTCAGGAAAGTCGTAGGAGTGGTGCCTTTACGAAATGCAAACATGACAAAGTGCCAATAAAAATAAATACAAGATTTGTTGGATCCCAATGAGACCTATTATTTCCAATGTGTCTGATAAAACAACCAGCTGGGTAAATATTAATAAAGGCTTTGTGAGCATTACCAAATGATATGACACTATTTGGACTGCAAGGCCCACTAAGCAGTCCGTCCCTGTTAATCAACTGTCATCAGGCAAATAAATGGCCCAGGGTATTTTTACGACCAATTAATACCAGTAGCCCAATGGCTGAAATGGTATTTTCTGTGTTGTCTTTAATGGTTATTAATGCTGTTATGGTGATGTATGTGCATCTTATTCCTAGCATCAGCTCCTACGATGTGAATAATAAAAGCAACACAACAATAAAAGGGGAGCGGCATGTTTTGCAAAGCAAACAAAATAATGATAATAAATATTTGTTTGCTAACCATTGATGATTTATTTGTATATTGGTTATATTTCACAAGGCCTTAGACAAAATGGCCCCCCAGGAGTTGCATAAAGAATACCTGATGGTTGGACTAAAACCTGTGGGCCTATTTCTGCCTACAATGTGCTTGATCCCAGGTGAAATCTTGCCATTTAACGAAGGAAAAGTTTGTGAACTACCATGACTTGGCTGTGGCTTGAAGCAGCGTACAAGCTTCAAAAATATTGATAGATGCTGATATAAAATGAAGTGGTAAACAAAAGCCAGGCCAAAGGTGAATAGCGGCGATCGTTGGACTGGCTGAGGTAATGCATCAGTAATAGGGTTTTTGGTGATAAAGAATAACGGGGTGAGGAGGTTATTGTGGACCGGTCGGACCAGTGCTTCTGGACAACGGAAAAATAATAGAGCGATGAATCTAAGGCATTTTGATAAACAATAATATTTTATCCAAAGAATAGGGGGGGGGGGTGTTCTTGCATAGAAAGGCACATAAATTTGCACTGAAAAAATGGATAATACGAAGCTGCAGCCACACAAATACGCACACACATGTTTATTAAGGGTATTTTAAAAGACAGCCAATGCGCAGCCATGTACGTTGTTTTATTTGCAATGTCAAAGCAAATTAGTTAAGTGAGTTTGGGTGAGCGTATGCATAAAACGCGATTTACTACACATTATGCATTGGATCGAGCATCGCAACAACGGCCATCTTTTTCAGTGGTACGGCCCGCCTGATAGATTACATCCAACTGCGTACCAAAGAACTTTTAGGGCCAGGTCTTGACTGGCAAACTGGAGATTCATAAAGGTTGCGTCCACATATGATGCGGCTTTTGCCTCATAGTAGCTGTGGCAATAGCCAATGTTCAAGACTCAGGAACTGGCAGTCAGAGTCGATCGCAGAGCCTGTCGGTCCAGTAATAGGCCACAGCACGAGGAGCCACATATAATTGTAGATCCAAAGACCACCAGATGCTAACTGACCAGGCGCGTCCAAAGAGACTCAATGCGAGCAACCATTGGGCTGCGCTGGGGTTGCTTGGCCACAAACGACAACAATTCTTACTGTTTATTTGCAATACTTGCAGCTGGTTGGCCTTCCTGATGAATGCTCGCCCAGCTTTCTACCAATTTGCCACCATCCACTCCCCGCCATTGCTTTGTCATATGTAAGCATTGGAACCTTTCCCAAGTTCCTCGCCCCTCCAAGCTCCATTTCCCTCTATTTAAGCCCCCACAGCTGGCTGCCAAATCTGCGTATTTTCTTTTACTCCCATTATCGCAACCTTAAGGTATGTGTATGCGTGGTCTCCAAGTCAAGATCGGCTGTATGCTCTTTGTTGGTGGTTTTCCCATCAGAGCGTGCTATCTATTGCATGAACCTGGTCTTTTTATGCGCCCTTGTCGTGGATGGAGTTGGTTGGTAAAGGCCCTGGTGCCATGGTACTAGCAACACAGTTTCCTGTGTAGACGTTTGGCGCAAAAACTAAAATCCAGCCAGCCTCGCTCGCAGGCAACGGGCTGCTGCCCTCATCCAGAAATACTGACATTCTGATACATGTGTACCTCTCTTTGTACAAAATCTTGCAGGTTTTGAAGCTACTGGCTCCAATACTATCACAACTACTGTCACAGCCTTTACACGCTACTGCAGCATCAGTTTATTGTCTAGCCTCCGTGCTCTGCCAAAATTATCAATCCCGACCTGCGCTTTATCAGCACTGCAGTAAGTGTACCGTCTTGCCGTTCTATATAGCTCCTCTGTCTTGCCACTTCTTCCCAACTACTGCCCCGCACATTCTGAAGGCAAGGCAAGCCTCCCTGCCGCCTTGGATTATTCTCTACTGCTCTGGTAGCCCTTATGCGCATGCACCCGATGCCCTGTGATCCTCCTTGTACCAAACTTATTTAACATTGCTGGTGCTCTCCAAGCTCAAAAACCCTCTTTCCTTGGTACGCCCATTACCTTCTCTTTCTTTGTTTATATTTTTTGTCTCTAAATACCACAACCCTATCAGCTGTCGGTGCGTCCAGTGCTGGACGTTTTCAATAGTAAATCCATCCTCCACTGTATTTTAATTTGGTTCCTGCTATTCTTTTTTATAGTCAGCAAGGGCAAAGCCACCACCACGCACTCTATCTCCATAAACAAACTCTCGAAGAGTTTAGGTAAGTTAGCAAAAACAATCGGGGTGCATTCGGTGGCACACTTCTGCCTCCTCTGCCCTTATAGTCCTCATAAACCACACCTCTAGTAGCTGGTCTTTTCCATCCCCCTCCCTTGCCGCCCGCAGATGTGCGTGGTTACATGCACGCGTGCCCACGCACATATACGGACTGTTGTGTTTGTATATGGCAGTCCATGGCCCGTCCGGTTTGTGGCTATAGTGATCTATCTGGCTTTTCATTGCGATCAACCGAGCTACCAAGTTCCAGCACTAATAAACCAGAAAAAGTGCCTGCAAAACCTGCTCGAGACCTACTTAGTTCCCCTGGAAGTGGCGTGGCTGGGTTAATGATGTTATGACTAGCCTCATCCGCAGCCTATGTGTCGCTCTGTCATAGAAGTCTGCACATAAATAAATGTACTTGTGCCACACTCCCGACTTGCCAGATTTGGTCTTGGATCGCCTAGTGCCTAACTTGCCTTCCTTCTACATGCCTTTCCTCTCTATTTATACTGCGTGTGTGTGCTGGTCCCTCCCAAGCTATCCTCTGCTCGTCACGCCCAACAGCACGCAGTTGTGTTAGCCACACGGGACTTTAATGACCCCCCCTCATATAACCCCACCTAGATTTTGCTGTAGTAATGGTGGAGGCGGTATCAACCTGATCTTTTTTGATGTCTTTACCACACCTCCATCAACAACCCCCACCCTAGGGGGTTGTTATATATCCTGGCGGCCTGCGCATTCACTTGGCTTTGTCAACATCCACATGTTATATTTTTGAAAACTTTATATTATTATAGATTCGTGTTTGGCCAAGCTCGGGACCTTGTCGCTCTTTTTTATCCTCTCTTTTCCTTTCTTTGCCAGCTGTTACATATCTTTGTACTCTTCGCCTTTTCGCTATTTTTTACTTTTATTTGGCGGCCCTTTGCCTTTCGTGTCCACAGGTTTTACCAGTCGCTGTTCTATTGGCGGTTCAGCTTACCATCGGAAAAACAAAAACTGACTTTTGATTCCCGTGTTCCGGACGATAGTTTGAGAGTAAGTAGGAAGTCTTGGGACTCTTATAGCCTTGTTACTCATTTTACTATATTAACGGCTTTCTCCTGCCTTGTTTCCTTCCTCTAAACCGTCTTTTATTTGGATACCCATGCTTCATTAATCTTTATAGCTACCACTATCTTACAACCTCAAAACAAACGTGATCTGTAGAGACGCATCTACAAGACTCACCATCATCCTATAAACCTATATCAAGAGCAATATACGTGACGAAACCAAAACACTAGCTGGTCTGGTTCTTCATTGTTTTTGTTTTTGTTATTGGTTTCTCTGTTTTTGTATACCAAACACAAATCGGTGATGTCTTCAAAGCAACCATCTGAGCCCAGTCTAAGCCCATCGTTATTACAAAGAGGACATACACAAACAACAGCCGTTGCCACAGCACCTGACTCAATCCCAACTTTTGACACCATTAACACCGCTAGCAATTCTACTACCACTACTACCATCACCATTGCTAAACCACCAGCTCCTCTTTCTGATTCACAAGCTCGTAATGCTTATTTCGTAAGACACGAAGGACTAAAGCAACAACAACAGCAGCAGTACTCCACAGACCCAGAAGTAGAAAGACAACCACAGAGCTCTCAGCAGTTCCCATTGCACACTGGTAAGTAACTCCATTTTTTCAAAAATTTCAAGCTTCTCGCACAATTTTGTTTGAGCACATTGTTCTTTTATGAGCTACTATTCATGAAAGGCCCAAATGACAATATGAGGGACCTGGTGGTGATATTACCCTAGTTTTTTCTTGTACATGTTTCTTCACTCTTGCCTTGCCACTTTGGCTATTGGCGTAATCCGGTCTGATGGAGTGATTTTCCTATTTTGGAAACTAATGCGTTGCTCTTTGGTTAATCTTTGAACTCTCCCGCTTTTTCTCTCTCACTTTTCCCTTCCTTAACACCAAGTCTTTTTCCTCTTCATTCTCATATCACATTCAGTATACGGCCCCTCACTGCCGTTCCCACCAACCCATCTGCCCACATTTTAACCATATTTTTCCTGTTTCTAACTCCACTTTGCCATTCACATCCAGCCTATTATTGCTGCAGTGCTGTTGTTTGCTTTGTCCCTACCAACTCCCCCTTTGTATTTTTGCTGCTTCAAACCATTTGTATCATCAACTTTTCACAAGCAAAGTCCATATACTAACTAGCACACGTCTATATGCTTCTTATACTATCGGTAATACAATTTCTGCCTTGATATCTGCTGCCGCACCTCTAACCATAACTCTACATAATATGACTTTTGACATTATTTGTCAAAGAAATGAGACAAGAGAATACACCGCCTCAGTCTGTCAGAGGCCAGAGCGATGCCCCTCCGCACTCGCACATTCCCAGATATGAGCACAGAAATCCAGCTGTAATGGGAGACTATGGCCCAACGTCATCACCCCAGGTCCAAAATATACCACCACCACACTCTTCAGCACATATGATCCATGGTAGTGGTATCTCTGGCAGCACAAATGATAGCAGCGGCATGCTAGACCCATCTACAAGAGGTCTACCAGCATCGTCTTCAGTTCCTGCTACAGCTGCCGACCCTAATTCATCTGCGCCCACAACTGGTGCTTCTGGAAAGCGGCCGATAAATACATCAAAACGAGCGGCCCAAAACAGAGCAGCTCAAAAGGCATTTCGACAGCGCCGCGAACACTACATAAAAACACTAGAATATAAAGCCGAGCAATGCGATCGAAGTCAGACCATAATTAAACAATATCACCAGCGCCTGCTCGTTCTTGAACACGAAAATAAGCATATGAGGAGATTATTGGGGCTCAATACAGACTTGCCACCTGATAGAGTTACTTCGGATATAGTTTCATTAACACCAAATTATCCGCCTCAAGTTATAGGCGCACCGCCGGATATTAACTCAAACCATCCATCAGTAAGCGCTAGCCCTGTTTATACTGTTCCGCGACCACCACCCCCTCCAGTTGTCGCTGTTCCTAGTCCTGGTGGACCTTTAAAACCACATGCTGCGCCAGGACAACCACCACCACCGCCACCTTCTGGCCATAGAAATTCTGCAACCTCCTGGGAAACGTATCGGCAACCACACGCAGATCATCAGCCCCCAGGTTACCATCGGAGAGATCTTTCCCCAAACAAACGCCAGAGACCAGACTCACCAATATATGCCGTTTCTGGTCGATCAGGTACTGCGACTGAATCAAATAATAGAAGTTCTTTATCAGGACACACTGGATATCACCATTATGTAAACACACCACAGCCACCACCACACTCGCAACCTCAACAGCAGCAGCCTAGGGGGAGAGCTCCAAGTAGCCAATATGCCAGCACCTCAAGCAGTGCTCCAGGGTATCACTACTCGTCTATATCTAATCCTTCGATTTCCCACTCAAGGGGGCTATCTGATGTTGGGGCTCCTCCTGGTCCCAGAGATATTCAGAATCCCTCATTAACAAGAAAATATGAAGAGCCTGGGTGGTCGACTGCTGGTCAACGTTACCCTCCAGAGCCTGTTCCGCAGGACTACGGTCACGCCCCAGGATTCTCTAAGCCTCCCGGTACGAGGGATAATTCCTCAGCTGTAATTGAGGGCCAAAGACAGCAAAGTCCAGTGCGTCAGCTAGCTCCACCACCTTCACATCCGTCACATAGTCTATCTTCACAACCGGCAATTACAGAAGGCAGTCGTGTCCTACCGCCAATATCCAGACTTCAGATACCCTCGGGTCGACCTTCAAGTACTGGCGGCGGTATTGATGCACCAGAGTTCACAAGGACCACATCTCAAATCGTAGATCGATATGAAGCATCTTCGGATGATGGAAAAGAAGTTGCTGGATCAAGAATAAACACCCGAAGGCCCTGGGAGTAATGACTAATAGAAGTCAAAAAAGTGCTACCACCATAAACTAGAACTCTCCTCCTCATACATCTGTATATTGTCATAAAAATATCAGCGACAGTGATAATATTTATAATAGCAGAAGTAGTAATAACGGCGGCTACAGCATTTTTCATAACGCAGTTATCTATGTGTGTAAATTAAATGAAAATCGGGCGTAAAAGCATTGTATTATTTTCCCTATACCGATTACTAAACCCTTCCCTTTCTAACCCTAAATTATTTTTGTACCTTTTCAAAACAACGACAGTGTTTATTATCTCCACAATCCCGAAAACCCCCTTCTCCCATCTCTGTTTTGTTTTTGATTTCCTTCCAAATACTTTAGGCAAAGTCCTTGTTGTTTAGATTTAGTCTACCATATATTTGCATATGGGTAGTTATTTTTGAAGGGTGACCATTTGCTAATAGCTGTGATTGCCCCTATAATCGTTTGCCACAAAAAGATACCCTTCAAAAATTATAATCCATATGTGTTTTTTGATAAAACTTTGGATCTCACTTTTAATGTAATATAATACCAATAATTTGAGTGAATTGTCCTACTATAGATGTTTGCTAAAATTAAGACCATTGATTCGTAGAACAAATGTATCATTACAAAAACTCTCTAAATTAATAGAGTTGGATCCTTATTTAATTTGGCCCAACAAATCAACTGCAAACTGCATATTTCTGTACAAGGTTTTAGAAGTACGTAGGTAACTATTTCTGGATATTTACAAGAAATGGAAAAATGGTAGCTGTATCTCTCTGTAGATGTGTGACGCTACTTTTAAAGTAGAAAGTCATATATTCAAATATATAATGCTTTTATAAACCTATTTTTAAATCAAGGCTTTATATAAATCTCTGGGATTAATTTAAGTACCATAGCAGTAGGAATTGTGGATTGAGAGAGTCCAGTTCATTTTTGGGGGATTGTAAACAACAATGTGGCGTGGTTGTCATGTAGATATAATTTGGCTGCGACGGAACTTTATACCCCGCATCTTTGGCCAGCAAAATGACCCGCGATTGTCTTAAGGATAACAAATATGCCTTCATTGTTGAAATACAGCCATCAACTATAGCTAATAGTGACAGTTCAAGCTATAAATGCGTCAGCCCAACCTCAGCTGCAACACCATCTCTATCCGCATCGACCTCAGACAATAGCTACAACAGTACAATAATGATGGCAGCTCCAACTCATTAAAACAAAAACTTGGAGATCTGGACTGTTTAATCCAAAGTCGCGAGCGACACCGCCCACAAACCGTTCATGAAATCGAAACCAAAATACTCAAAAATATCTTCATGGTGGAGACAAGAAGTTGTGGAAAGCCATATCCTGAATGAGTGCTCGTCGATGGGTGCTGTGCCAAACCAGTCCAGATCATACTAAACGAGTTTTGGAAGTAATGAAGCTGGATGATCTTTTTGAGGTTGTAATAACAATGAGGGCTCAACGTTGTATTGGGATAATTATATGCTCATCAAGAAATCCTTTTTGGCTGTCCAGAAGATAGTGGGTGTTGTGTTCCCGGATTAATGTTATTATATTGATAATAATATCGAGAACATCAATATTGTGACTGAGTTGGGGGTAAAATACTATCCATGTTTGTAAAAAAGATGAGGATAAAAATAGTGGTGGAAGAGGTGGTATGGGTGCTGCGCTGTTGGCTATGTCGGGATATTGGAATAACTTTGCATCGGTCAAGTCATTGAAACGGATTGATCGAATTTTGCCAGGACTTTATTCCTAATAGAACTTTTCCATCATTAAGCTTATGATTACTATGAAGAGGAGATATTTCTTATTCTAAAGAACGGGGTATAGTCATGATGTTATGTTTTTTATGCCATTCCTACTTATCTATATGTGTTGATGTTGTTCTAGCTAGAAGGAAAGGAAAGGTCGTTCTTTTAATTATCATTTTCATTACTGTACTTTTAACATTTTGTCAGTTTGTTTCTATTCCTATTTTGAAAAACCATGATTATAATAATAATAATAATAATAATAATAATAATAATAATAATAATAATAATAATAATAATAATAATAATAATAATAAT
>JANBPU010000063.1:0-81202 GCA_027575805.1 Mycoemilia scoparia | reverse complement strand
CCCACATTAGTATAATACAAGTGAATATATATATATATATATATATATGTGAAATAATTTTTGAAGGGTGACTTTTGGTGACCAACGATTATAGGAGAAATCCCAGTCAAATGAGTGATCACAGTCTATTCGCAAATGGTCACCGTTCAAAAATTATGATCCATATGGCAAGATTCCACTGGTGAACAGACATTAATTAGACAGCAATGGAACATCGGATTCTGACCCAATCATCAACTACGCTATATGCAACTCCTAGGAACCCACCTCCCCTAAGGCCTTGTGAAATCTGGCCATATATATATATACACACACTTTGATTAACAAGAAACTCTTATCTCTTTGCAGTGGCTATTCTTGATGTCAACATTACCAAATAAAGAATATGTGGGCACGATAATGTTGGGGATGATAAGCAGCAATTATGTAGAAATTCAATTGGACAATGAAACGCACTGTACTGAACCCTGTTGATAAATGACTTAGGGTATTTATTTCTTTTTGATCAAAAATCTAATGGAGATTTTCAATCAAAGCACCCCTACTTAAAGACCGAAAAATAGGGGGGTGACGTTAATGGTTGTAGAGAGGTGGAACAGGGACAAAACAATAGTTCTGTAGATCATCACTACTATCATCATCAAAATTCCTTTTTTATTTTTTATTAAAAGTATCTCAAGTATAGTGGCTCGGATTCTTATCAAACCCAAAGCAAACAAACCCCATTTTGATTTGCAATTGTACATTGATTACAGGGGCACGTTTAGTACAAAAAGAGTGACTTATAGGCAAGATAAACTTGCTGAATTGGATAAATACTTGGGAAAGGAGAAGTACTTTTTGGTTTAATGTTTCAAATCAAAAGCATTGCATGAAAAATATGAATCTAAGAAGCAAAGATGTGATAAGATCTACATCATAAGACAAAAAGCCACAGTCGAAAACAACGAGACTTCAACAGGATTAAAAAGAAACCCCCCACAGTTTTTTTTGATGGATGTATGCGAACCAAAAATGCAATGATGACTCTTCTACAGGATATGATATAAAATGGAATTTCTATACACTTTCCATGTATGTATTCTTGATTGGTTGAGTCGAGTACATACCACTTGCTTTGATTATACTCAGAGACAGTGGGATAAGAAAAATCTATACTCATTCTAGAAACACAGGCATATTATTATTTCTTTCGATAGTACATTACATGTGTAGATGACTATGATTGCTGTGATATGCTTTGATGATTATGATATTAATAATAACAATGTTGCAAATCAAATTTTCAAGCATCAATGGTTTGTAAAGAGGGATGATAAGTCTGCAGGCTACGATTTTATTCCTATGGCTATTAGCAATTGCAGTAGTGGAATCAGTGAAACTAATGTCATTAGTACGGTGACTGTGATTGGCTACAGCGGTGCTACAAGATTTTTTGGGGAAAGAGAGTCAGCAAAGGAGATAAGTGTAAAAACAGCCATAGATTCAAAGCATATGAAAACGATGGACTTTATCGCCACACAAAAGTGCGTATGCATTATGGAATTACAAACCTTTCGCGGCTCAATCAGTGAGACAAAAGTTTTATGCGAGTGCGGGTGTGGCGATGTTCAACACGAATCAAAGATCATTTAGTTTTTGAGCACACAGATCTACAGTATTTATTGGCTGAGGGTTGTCCCAGTTGCCGAGCATTAAACTAGCTGGACTCAGGTTGCCTTGGTCTGCGCGTTTGTTTTTTAGTATTGCCCGTGTGAGCCGGGGGGAGGGGTTCGGAAAATTGAGTAGAGGATTTTGAACTGGGTTTTACGATCTTCTGTGGAGACTACTGTGGTGCAAGCTTGATTGTGCGATTGAATACCTGTACAATAGCATGGTTGAAAAGAGAATACTTATGCTAGATTGCAAGGCAAAGTGTTTTATTGTTGATATAGATTGCAATGGTTGTTATCAAAAGTCGCCTCATTCTCTGCTTGTTGTTCTTAAAACAATGGTATCTGTTTATATGAGTTTTCATCATCAAGAACACAAGACATAAAGAACGAAAGGGAGAGATATATATGGATAATAGCAGCAAGAAAGGCATGGTGTGTGTATTACATGCTGGGGCTGCGGGTGGCTTGCGCATGCTACCTAAAGACAATTGGGCTGGGAGTATGCATAAAAAAGTTATAAGGAGTGGCCACATGTTAGCGTTCAAATATCTAAGATTTGGTGATGTTGTCATGCATGGCGTGTGTATACAAGACAGACACATGAGCCGCAGAGCAATTGTAAAATATTACTATCATCATCTTGTGTGACGAGAGAAGTCATAATGACCATGCATGCAGACCTGGCCATTTGCAGTTCAGACAGAGAACCCAACACGGGTATATGACCGATCGATGTCAGTGTAAGTTAATGCGAATGAACAAACTGTCTGAGAGGCTTAGAGAAAAAGGTTAGTGTGGAAACAAAGAAGTGAGCGACAAAAGAACGTGCTTCTTCCTATCTCTCTGTTTCTCGGACAACGGCCATACCAAGCCGCCCTGAGCTATGTTCTTGGTTAATTTAAGCTAGCTGTAGGCGTTCCAGCAGGTTGGAAGCAAAATGGCGAAAAGTATCTTGTTTTGAATCGGGATGCCAGCTACGCAGTAGTAAAGATAGGAACCAAGGATTTACAATGTGTATCTGGTATCTTGTGTCCGTTTCAAAGAGAGATGCACTTGACTAGAGCAGTAATTTATATCTCATAGCGGCCAGTGCTGCCGTGAGAGCCTCGAAGTGTGTGATAGCGTGATACACTCACCGTAAACATCTAGTCTAGTTTTTTCCTGTCTAGCAGGTCATAGTATTTGGCCATGACATACATCTGTTGGCTGTGGTGTGTTCTGTGCAAGCTCAGACAAGGATTCCAAATACAAATATAATTTCTGACGGGTTAGTTGCTACGAAAATCCCAGGAGCATAATTTTGAATAGGTGTTCTGGGAGAATCTATTTGGAGCTGGCAAGTCTCAGTCGACATGCACTCACGCACCCTCCCCCCCCCCCCCAGCAGAGCAGTCGCTCACTCCTTTTTCCCGGCTCAGTGTGCTCTCGTACAGTCTCCCTGATACGGTGTTTATTGCAGCTTACAAAGCAGCGTACAGATTTATTCAAATCTGGCTGTGTTTCAAGATAACAATAGAGTGAGAGACAGACAGAGAGTATGTGTGGGAGTGCGTGTGTATCAATGAGATTTAATAACTGCTAATTTTACGCCCCCCCTTCTCTATCACCACCGACACACAGTGACACCACAAACGCACTCCCTGCCCTGTCCTCATCACCATACTCCAAGCCCACATCATAATGCGCCAGCGCTATCTCTCTTTGCATCTTGAGATTTGAGCTCTTTGCATTGTTTCTCTCGCTTGTTTGATGCACATAGATGCATATCTTCTCTGCTAGTTGATTCTGATGCAGTGTTGTATGCTGCATTTGGCTTGCCAATAATTTCAATTGTACCTGTCTTTTTGATGGTCATTTCCCACCTTGGACTCTATCCTTTGTTTCTCTTTCTCTCTCTCTCTCTCTCTCTCTCTCTCTCTCTCTTTCCTTTTTCTTTACTGTTGTGCCACATATGCCATCTTGCTTCGTTTTTCAGTTCGTTGCTGATACTGCTTGATTATCCCTATTAATCTTTGCATCTTCTTTCTGAGGCTCAACACCCTTCTTTTCTTTGCTCTTTTTTCATAGCTTCTTGTTGCTTTTACACCAAAGCTCGTTTTGTACGTGCGTGTGCGCATCTTTTGACTTTGGGCACAAATCGCGACCCGTATCTGTTAATCCCATCAACATCAACCTGGATTCCGTGTTGTATTGCGGCTGTCTACCTTTGGCTACTAAGGTAGAATTCAGCCTCCCCTCAATTTTCTATTGATTTTCCATATATTTAGTATTGTGTTGCTATTACTACCTCGGTAATTTCAGTATACATATACGCCTTGCTAATCTTTTATCTTTATATATACATACAACTCCCACATTTATACTGTCATCAACGCTGTTCTCCTCCTTCTCCTTACAGGTTAGACCATTTTTCCTTTCCACCACACACTTAATCACAAATGGATCTCAATCTTGTATGTGAGAAACCTGCTACCACCACAACCACTGGTAATAGTGTTGCCAATAGCACCCCAAGTCCTTCGAATATTGATGCTCACTTTTCGCCACTGGGCCACAACTTGCCCCCAAAGACGCCGATTCTAAAAAATGAAATTGCCCACCACCACCACCACCACCCACAATCGACCCCAGCCATTACAATGCAACAACACGCTATACAGACACCAAGGTCTCAAAGCTTTCATAGTCACAAACCTGAGACATCACCAAGAGTTTCACTCCCTGCTCTTCCATCAATGAAGGAGCTTGAAAGTATTCGCCGCTCTTTAAATGTCCCTCCGCCTCTAACACCACAAAGCCGTACGACTATTGGTACTCCAGAAACAAAACCATCAACTGTTATGCGTAGTAATAGCACGTCAGTTAGTTTGGGTGTTACAAAACGCCAGCACCCCCACCAGCCCCTTTCTCAATACCACCAACCCACCCATTCTACTTCCATCCCTCCGTCAATGCCTCCCAGCAGCAGCATCACTACCAATACAGTCGATAGTACCACTGTCACTGCTACCACTGGCGCAAATGCTGACAGCTACTACCATTCCACTCATATACAACCACCGCAGCATGGTCACCAACCTCAACACTATGTGCGTGATAGTGAAAATAGCCACAAAAGCAATAACATATATGATCCCAAATCAGCTGGTGGCAGAATTTCATCTTCAAACGCTACTACCGTAACTACTACGGCATATCCTTCTGCATCAGGACGACCGAATGGTGGTGGCAGTGGGGATCCCAGAGCCCAAATGACAGCACCGGCGGGAACAGCCCCAGCTCCACCCAATAGCAGCAATCCCCCGCTTTCACAAATATACGCACATGAACTTAAGGAGGTCCACGAAAAGTGTGTCATTCTAGCACGTTTTGCTGAAGAATATTGTCCTGGAAAGCACAAATACAATGCGCAGCCATCAGATCAGCTAGTTCTTGAAATGGCCCAGAGGGCTTATGAGGTATTGGAGGTTTTTATGAAGATACGTCGCGACAAAATGCATTGTAAGGCTGATGATGATGCCATGGAGTATATTCGAAAGAAGCGCAACATGAATGCTGTTGCAAAAGGCAAACCTAGAAAACGCACAAAGAGACATGAAGCAGCCCAGCCAAACTGCTGTCGCTCTTGTGGTATCTCCGAGACTCCCGAGTGGCGACGTGGTCCTGATGGTGCTCGTACGCTCTGTAACGCCTGTGGCTTGCGTAAGTAGTGCAGCATACATTGCATTGTTGGTGATAAATCTTGCCATACAATGTGAATATATATATATGTCCCTGATATATCCATATAATGCCTATATTGGTCCATCTAACCTTTGCCAAAATTATGCATTATGTTTTTATAGACTATGCCAAACTCAACAAGCAGAGGCAACAGGAGGCCAATATTCGAAATGGCCCACCACAAAGTCACATAAAGCACAACCCCCACCAAGTCCACACACCAGCACCACAGCAGCGGGTACAAAGCTATCCAGCTCCTCAAGATTCTGCTGCTAACAGTGGTGCTTACTACCACCAGCTGCCTCCAGAACCACCACATAACCAAACATCTTCCAGTAGCTATGGAAGGCAAAAGAGTGGTTCATTTTCCCATCAGCCTTACAACCATGCCTCAACACGGCCCAGCCCTGCGGTTCCTGAGGGGCTGCCAGCAACAAAGGGTGACATGTCCAAAGAAATTCCACATAAAAACACTCATCACATACAACTGCCAACATCGACATCCGCATCTGTATCTTTATCCTATGGCCCGGGACAGAGCCATCCCCGGTATCCACACAACGGCGCGGCATACCATCATCAGCAGCAACCGTGGACGGCAACCGCTCCAGGGCCACCACAGCCCCCTGTCCAACAGGATCATGCACCACGTGCTGTAACGCCTCACAACCCAGCCTACAAAGCTGCTGCTACTACCACCACCACCACCACCACAGGTCATCCTGGGCAGCAGCGTCCGTATACCCCAATGAGCAACGGCCAAAGCTATTCTTACACAACTCCTCAGCAGCAGCCACCCCACCCACCAAGTACCCCTCGCTACATTCCACCTCATGATGCATCGCCTCCAAATACATCTCCCATGCATATGGAGTCAGTAACTCCGTCACGGCTTCCCATGTCTTCTCTGGCACTGTTCTCATCTCATGGTCCCCCACTGAGTAATGGGAGCAGTAGCAGCGGTGGCAGTATTGGCATGAATAATAATGGCAGCATTATTAATGACGATGGATTGCCTCCACATCACCAAAATGTCATAAGCTCATCTACGACGCCGCCTTCAAGAAAAAATAACGCATCTTCCATCTCGAATTTATTATCGTAGAATAGTACCAGCAGCATGCTTATTAACCTTACTAATATCGATAGCTGTTAATGTGTTATCCAAGGTCTTGTTTGTAATACTGATGTATAATTATAAAGCCCATCCCATATACAAGTATGTTTATGTGTGCGTGGCTTGATATTAAAAGGTTATCATATCTCCTATATCATAGTAATAATATTTTGTGGCTATATTGCTTTAGTCCTTGTCATCTGCTCTCTCCTTGTCAGTCTCGACTCTCTTCCCCCCCTCTCCACCCATCCCTTCTTCATAATTAAAATTGCATTATCCAATGTTTTTACTTTTTGTTTTGAATCTATTTAATAATCACTCTTCAATTATCTTGCTATTGTAAATTTGTCACTTGTATCAGGAGTAGCCATAATTTTGAAATAGTATCAAACGCGGCTAATTGTTTATATATGCTCAATGAGATCTTTTGAAAGGCAGTAAATGTGATGAGGCTTCTATCACATGTGCGTATTTTCTGGTATTTTTAGTGCTATCTAAACGCAATAGTGTTTGATGAGAAACCTGGTGTTTATGACAATGGTAAAGATAGTAATACAATAATTAAAACAATACTTATTCCTTTTTCATTGTTCTGCATCTTGCCAGATTCGCAATAGATAAATCTGTTATATGCAAACTCGTGGCTTTATTAACACAACGATGGAAACATATGAAAGAATAATTAAAGAATTTTGTTCACAGGCGTGTTGTCTATTCAGCTGGTGGCAACAATTGAATCCGAGTTTTTGGGTCTTGTCTTTTGCAAGACACGTATCCCCATAACCATAGAAGTCGGGTAATGAGAGTTATTACCCGGTGATATTTATGAGTCTAATTAAACTTTTTATAGTGATATTGCTTTTGTATAAAGAGTTTTACACCTTGCATGTATATACATTGGACTCTATATAGTAATGTCGGGTGAAAGCAAACCAGAAGTATTAAGTACCGAAAGCAATGGCAATAAAATAGCACCACAGCCCAATCAGTTAACTCATGGCCATCATAGCCAAGGCAATCTTGAGCAACCTCAGAAGTCACAAATCCACAAAGATAGCATAAATGGGTTCACTGACCAGTCAATTTCTGCAAAAAACAATACTTCAATAGATACTGGAGCTACCAACATCGGCAACAACAACAATAATATTAGTTGTAGTAGTAGTAGTATCAGTAGCAGTGATATCAACGTGCCACCAAAAAGGCCGAGAAGTCTCAGAAATGTCAATCGCCCAGCAGACCAAGATGTTTTTGGAGATGGATGTCTAAGGGGAGCATATGCTCTAGATTATCTGAATTATTTCATTGACGGTGATGGCAGGGAGCCTAGAAAGGAATCAAGGTATAATAAACGAAGAAAGAAGCAACACTCTGTCCAAAACACTGCGTCCAAAGAAAGTGGGAATGGCAATCCCAGTAACACTGCCAAAAGCGAAAATGATGGCAGTGATAATAACAACAATAGTAAACCATCTTCAAAAGAAAAACCGAGGTGGTACAACCAAATGTACATCATGTTTTTGGCTCTTCGCCAAAGTCCAGACTACACGGCAAGCAGAAGCGAATTGGTCCGAAAAGCAGTCGAGTTGGATAAAAAGATCAGTGATGAGAGAAAGCTTCCTCGCGTATTCACCGGAAAAACACCAATGAACAGTGCCAGCGCTTTACTAACAAATAATGGAGACAAGCACTTTATACAATTTCGACCCCCTGGTGCCAGATGCTATTATTTCAAGTTAGCCTATAAACCAGGCGATTTTGAAAGTGCTTTGGCTCATTATAATGAGTGGAATCATACTTTGATAACTCATGATTGGCCAATTTGTTTTGCTCCTCCTTCTTCAAAAGATGAAGACAAAACCCAGCAACAGAAACAACAAAACTCTGATGACAACAAGAATATGGTGACCATGGCGTTGGAAAATTTTAGCCAAATACAGAAAATATGCAATGATTCTGAATCGGATAATAATGACAATAAATTGCACCAGCTGAGCCCAAAACCTCGGACAGGTTGCAGTGTCACTGAAGCTGTCAATGCTTCTGTGCTGGGTGGTGGTGGTGGTGGCGATGATGATGGCACAATACCGCTTAAACATTCGGTTACAGCAAAATATCCATTAGATCAAGAGAGATCCCATATAAAAACCAAAATAAATAACAATGATGTTCAAAAGCCGACCAGCCCGAATAAACAAAATGATTGTTGTGGCGTAATCCATATAGACAAACCTGATAAACAATGTTTAATTTCCAAAGAAGAATGTAAAAGGGACTTTGAGAACTATAATGATAGTTATAAAAACGTTAACAGCAACAGCAACAACAACAATAATAATAATAATAATCAATCAGAAAAAATAGCTAGCAGTCAAGCAGCAAATATTGACACCACCACCAAGAATGATAGAGGTAATAACAATAACAATGGTAGTAACGAAAGCAAGATAAGCCACAACAAAAACAACACCAAAGATACTGACAACAACCACAACAATAGCAATGACGATAAATGCATTTCTGATACAAACAACCATGGAAAATTACCCAGTTTACAACAGCACCAGGACCAAGGCCAACAAGAAAACAACAGTAGTAGTAGTAGTAGTAGCAACAACAATAATCCCACCCAAGACATTCCAAAATCATGGCAAGATGTCGTACGTGTCGGTCCCTCAACAATCCCAGCCGCTGGTAATGGATTGTTTGCGATTCGCGATTTGCCAGCCCACTGTCCATTAGGGTTCTATTTTGGTGTCCCAATGACCGAAGATGAATTCGATTCCCTAAAGGATAATTCTGGAGTTGCCTCACATTATTCTATAATGTATCGCAAGACCGTTCTGGATGCCTGTGATGAAAATGGTCAGCCATATACAGACCCAAATGGTAGACTATATTGTCCATTTCATTTTATGAATGAAGATCGGACTGGTAAATCGCAAAACATGACGTTCCTTGAAGGTACCAAGGTTAATCAGATCATTTGCTCAACTACACGGAAAATTAAGGCTGGCGAAGAGTTGTTTGTATTTTATGGAGATGAGGTTGATCGTGCGCATTGGGGAAACAAGGATTCTTCTGTTAAGAATAGCTGTAGGGAGAGAAGAGATAATAAGGCAAATGATGGAAATGAATATGGGGTGTTTGAAAATATCAAGAGTGGTGACTGCGATTTATCAGATGGTAATGCTGATAAGGAAAGTCTTGATCCTAAAGAATAAGGAAAATAATAATCTAAATAATGGATATAGGATCTGATAATAATGGTGTTGGAATTCAGGAACCAGGAGTTGTAGTAAGTCGTGACCATCATGTGGTGTATGTTACCAAAGATGGCTCTACCAACACCATCACAAAGAAATCGACAAACCCTATACTACAACAAAACAATAATACACTTTGTTTCAACACATTTATATATTTGCATTTTTATAAAATTTCATATGATGATATAGTAAGGTAAATGTATATTGCGAAAATTCAAATGCAATGTGAATCTAATGACAAAAAAGAAATTAATAGTAGCAAAAATAATAGCGATTGATGACTGTAACAAAACAACGAGGAGAAAAAGATGATGATTTAAATTACGACAATAACTATACCAAGTCGGCCAGTTAGTTGATTTAGAAGAATTGGCCAACTTGTTCCTTGATGTGAGCAACAGCCTTGTTCATTTTTTCCTGCTCTAATTCGCTCAGATCGACTTCCAAAACACGGTCAACGCCGCACTGGTTGACAACGGCTGGCAGTGACACATACGATTGGTACTTCTTGCTATAACAGCTAATGGTTCTAACATCATGGGTATTGGCCAACACATGGTGGATCAAAAAGGCGCCACAAACACCGACGCCATAATAGGTGGCCCCCTTCGAGTCAATAATATCGTAAGCCTTGTTTGCGATTTCGGTCGAAATACCGTCCTTGTCGATATTCTTCATTTCGGGGAAGCAGTCCAGGGGGAAACCACCAACGCGAGCAGTTGACCAAGAAACGAATTGGTTATCACCATGTTCACCCAACACATGGCAATGGATAGAGCGCTGTCTGACATTAAGGATCTTGGAAAGATGGTTTCTTAATCTAGCAGAGTCTAGCAAAGTGCCAGAACCAAAGACTTGGTTATATGGCAAGCCAGTAATTTTTTGGGCCAGTGCAGTCAAGACATCAACGGGGTTAGCAATGATCAAAATTTTTGCGTCCTTTTTAATGGGTTGGACTTTTGACAGGATCGATTCGAGGACCTTGTAGTTGCGGTCAAGAAGCTGGGCACGGGTTTCGCCGGGCACTTGTTTAGCACCGGCGGTGATGACGATCACGTCCGAGTCGCCGGCTTCGCTGAGATCCGACGAGTGGTGGACCATACTTTCGCCTAGCCAAGCAGAGTCGGCCAGATCGAGAGACTGCCCCTTCAAGAGTTTCTGGTTGATGTCGAAGAGTTTGATGTCGACTGGGGTGTGGCGGTGGAGGAGTGAGTATGCGACCGAGGCGCCGACGTTACCAGCAGCGCCGACTATTGAGACCTTTGAGCGGGGCGAGATTGTTTGGATGTCGACACTGCGTTCGGGGAATACGTTGGTGCATGTTGCCAGTGTGCGGCCCACTGATGGCAGCTGCGAGGTTGAAAAGGAGGCAGAAAAGATCCTTGCTGGTGATGCGGACTTGGCCAACTGGTGACGAACTCTTGAAAAAATCATCGTGGTTATCGTTTATGAGTCAAAAGGTCGGGATATAGTGGGGGATGGGGTGGTAATGGCTGTGCTTATGATGATGTAGAACCGTGTATGTGAAGGTGTGGGCTTATTGGAGTAAAGCTTGTCGACTTTGTTTGTTTATATGTATAGGGGGTTTGTTAAAGAAAGGGTAGTTCTAATGCTTGCGAGTAATGGTGGAGGTGGTAGTAGTAGTAGTAGTAGTAGTATCTGGCAATCTTTTTAAAAGTAAAGCGGGGATCTAAGGGTATTTATAGCTTGATGGTGGTCAAAGCGCTCTAATAAGCTCATTTCAAACTAATGGAAATAAAGTATGCCACCAGGCATGCGACTAAAAACAAGCACACTTCCTCAGGTGCGGCACATTTCTTGGAAGGCAAAAAATCTCAAGCAATCTCCACACGCCTCTTCTCTACTAAAACTACCACACGCATGCACTTGTAAAGCGATGGGAATCGCTGCTCAAAACAATAATGTCTGTCTGTTGCCTAGAAGGCTACTTGGCCTCAATCGCCACCAACCTCCACACCTTGGCTAATAACACCAGTATCGATGATATATGCGCGCACCTACCATACAAATCGCTCGTCATCTTTACCAAATTTTGCACTGAGATCACTCTGTACATGCCAAGTCGGAAACAATGATCGTGGTGGGTCATCATTGCTGCTAATCCCATTGACTTGTCTAGACTGCGGGCCTGCTGTTCCTTTATCGGCCTCATCTGGCTTTGATATTTGCCTTCAGCGTCGAATAGAAATTGCCGTTTATTACAAGCTCTCTTCCTTGACCGCCCTATCTTTCTAAATCATACCAGCTACTTCATCATATTTCTCATTATTAGCACTTTGCTATTATCTTTCTCTCTATCACTCTTACTCTCGCTCTATCCTGTGCCTACTTTATATCTCACACGATGTCGCTTTTATTATCTCCTTTATCTCTACTGGCATTTCACCATTACTATTACTACTACTATTACTATTATTATTAATGATACTGTTTCGGGAATTTTTCTCTACCTCTCTCAATCTTTTTCTTTATCTACATCGGTCCACCTTCTGATATCCATACATATATAATTTATTTTGCCGGTTTCTTCTACTCCATTCAACTCCACCTTTTGACTGTTCTTAGATAAGACATCCCCCCACATATACGCACACGCCATTGATATATATCTCCATTCTCTATCTCTCATCTCTATGTATCTGCCCCTCCAATTGGCTCTGTAATTCTTCAAGTATTAACCGCATTTTCTAAACATGCATACGCGTCTGCATATGATAAACAACGTCTCTGCAGCCTGATGTATGCAAGCCCATCAACAGTCACTAAAATTTATCATACCGCCCCGTTGTCATCATCATCATCATTATCATTATTCTTCTTCTTACAAGCAAATGTTCTCCATTCCAATGCACTCTCTCCTTATCACACTTTATATTTCCATCTGGACTTTTTTAAATTAGTAGTTTACTATATTGATTAGTAGTGTAGTAGTATAAAAAGTGAACGAGTGAGTGTTTAATGAAATTAAAGTAGGGGTTATGTGGTTGTGTTAAAAAAAAGGGTGATTATACAAAAGTGCTATTATTATTATTATTGTTGTTGTAATTATTGCTATTACTATTATTAAAGTCGCGATTATTGTTTTTGAGCCAAAATAATTTATATTAAGCCCAGGAATGAAAGTGCACTTTTATAGTGTACATTCTGCTAGTGGTCATTTTTACAAGTCGCAGAAAATGGTCCTGCGCTTATTGTCGGCAAATTTATCTGCAACTGCTCCATCATCGGCTGGTGTAGACATTCCTTGAGGCACAATATGCTTTTCGCAATAGAATTTGTTATTGATATTGTAGTATATATCGCGCAGGGGGCTATTACATGTTTCGCACACGAAACACTCGGGATGGAACCTTCCCTCAATGACCTGTGCACAGGCTCCTTCGATTGGTTCTTCGCATTTTTTACAAAGCGAGTCATTAAGCTCATGGTAGTGGTACTTGCAGTATGGCTTATTTTCCAGTACATAGAATGACTTGTCAGGGAATCCCTTATGACAAACTTGACAGTTAAAGCATGAAATGTGCCAGCGGGCATTGAGTGCTGTCAGCGAATCGGTTGGTGCGTGTGGGCGGTTGCAGGCAATGCAGTTGACTGCTGAGAGCTTCTGGTAGTCCGACTTGCAGTATACTCGGCCATCGTGCTCATAACGGTCCTCCGTAGCACATAGCCCGGTCCCACAGGTATAACACACAAGGTGCTTGGGATGCCAGTGAAGACCAAATGCCTCAATTGCATCGGAATTGACTCTCTTGCGACATCCAGCACAATGGTGTATTTCCTCTGCTGGAGATGGGGTGCGGCTACCAGTGCTTTGCATATTCTGTTGCTGTTGCTGTTGAGGAGGTACAGGAACATGTTTTGAACAATACATATTTCCATCCTGGGCAATTGTCCAGTCGGCTGGCAAATGTGGATCAAGCAAACAGCCACATTGATGACAACGCAGACACATTCTATGGTGGGTCTTTCCCTCAACAATAATGGGACGCTCGAATATTTTGTCATAACAAGTCTGGCACTCACCGTGCGATACTTCTGCCTGGATTGGTGACTTCATAATAACCTGTGATGATGGAGGATGATTGTTGCTGTTGTTTCTCCTTCTGTTTGTATCAACACTCTCCCGATGTTGTTCAACCTTCGCCCGTGACGTAAGGGCTTCTATCTCGATCATCAGATCACCCATTAACGAGTCAAGCTGCTCAGCCTTCTTGTTGCTGCTGTTCTTTTTACCATCACTTCCGGACCTTGTCAACGGTGCTGGTATGGAGCCAGTACCAGAGCTCGTTGATGAATGGGTGCTGGCTGTGCTTCTGGTGCTGTTAAGCTCCGGCCTCATTGGTTTTGATGCTGACATTACCAGCTTGGTGAGCTCAGTATGCGATGATGATGTGATCTTGCTAGTACCAGAAGGACCCGGTGGAGGAGTGCCACGCAGACGTGTGTGGGCAGTGGCGCTGGTACTGCGAGTTGGCACTGGGGGCTTTGGTGGTGAGTGGGTGATGTGGCGATCCGAATTGCTTCGGAGTATTTTCTCTGATTTGTGTGCAGAAGTGGTGCTGAGCAGGTTTTGGTGGGATAGGCCCAACGGCATGCGGGGTGCCTGTTGTGATACGGATGGCTGATAAGGTACAGTCTTTGTGGGGTATACTTTTGCTTGGTTCTGATGTTGGTAGCGACCGGTTTTGGAATAATGTTCGCTTCTCGCTGGTACATTGTTAGTCGAATGCTCGAGCTGTGATGGGCTATTTCCTTGGATGGGAACATGACCCAGCCCGTATATTGACCATGAGGGCGACCTCTGATTGCGGGTTGCAGCGCTGCTCCTTGACGCCAGGCTGCTGGAGCTAGCATTGTTGTGATGAGTACTATATCCACTCCCACCAGCCCCCATATTGTTATTATTGTGCAGCGGATTTGCACTCTGTGGTGCATGCGAGTGCATTGGCAGTGGTGATGCTATCGCCCCCTCACGGCCATAGCGCGGTGTATGTGTGATCGGTGCAACAGCTGTGGACGAGCCAAAGCTTTCTGAAGAGAGCATTGCTGCTTTCTGTGTGCTGATGGTCAAGTTTGGTCGAACTCGCTCTGGAGTAGCGTCTCCTCTGCCAGATTTATAATTTTTGCTATTGTGGTATTTATAAGACTGATCGCCGCCATTTGCAAATCCATCACCACTGGAAGTTGTTGTTACTGTTGTGGAAGTGGATGATGCATTGTTGGTCTCTGTGCGTGTGCGTGATTTGTGGGTGGAGTACATATCTGGTGTTGGCATAGTCGGGCTGTTTTGGCCCGGTGATAAAGTACCCTCAATGCTAGATTGATCGAAATCCTCATCGACAATGTCCTCATCAAGAATTTCAGCCGAAGGCTCTAGGATGTTGTGAAGCTTTTTGCCACCAACACCAGATGATCCAACTTTGGGCTTGTCTTCAGCATCGTATGTTGGTGGCATGGCTGGGAACTTGTCCACTGGGCTTAGAGACTCATCGTAGTCATCATAGCCACGAGCCTTATAGTTTGAATTCAGCCGTGGTGGCTTAGGCCTTCCCGAGCAATTGTGTGTTGGCATGAGTCTGAGATGCACCTCCTGACCACATGTCGAACATTTAATGGTTGGGAGAATAGCGCTGTCGCGCAGTCTTCTGGTACCTTCATCGGTAAGGGGGTGCATTCTCTTAAACATTGAGAAGTTGGAATATGTGTGTATGTGTAGCCGCCAATGTATTAGTAGAGAAGTGGGTATATGCTATCTCGTAAAAATGGGTATGGGTTGTGTTTATACTTATATTAGTGGTTGTAGCAGTATTGATATTGGTACTATTATTATTAATATTATTATTGTGTTGATATAAAATAATGTGAGAGATAGTAGTGTATAAGAGAGAGAGAGAGAGAGAGAGAGAGAGAGAGCAAAGGTGTCAAAATGGCCAATACAAGGATATGCAGTAGATTAAGTGAAGACGGAAAGAGAGAAAGAGAGAAGAGAAAGAGTGTAGTAGTAAGTACGTGGAAGAGTAGTCAAGGCGTGAGCGACGGCAGGGGATAAAGGGATACACGGTCAAAGGGGATAAGAATAGGAATAAGAGAGAAAAATAGTCAGAACAAAAGCTAGGATTTATGAGCATCAAGGCCAGGATTAATGCCTGCAAACAACTGTGCCCTCCCAATCTAACAAACCAAAACAAGTTTGATGTTTGGAAAAGCGTCCAGCCCATCCAATCAAGCATCAAAGGCGCATAACCCACACTAGTGGATGCATCTCGACTTTCACAATAAATGATGGCTGATCTGAATTACCGTGGTTTTTGGTCAACAGAAGGATTCCCTGCTTGGCGTGCAAAATGGGGAACAGGCCCTCACCTTCCTTTGTTATTGACAAAGTACGGTCTTTGCCATTTGCTATTCAGTTTGGCTGAGCCACTTTATTCGGTCCACTTGCACACATACACACCCCTCGCTTGATATCATCCTGTTTATAAATGGTAGAAAATGGTCTAGCCTGAGACCATTTATATTGAAAAAAGCCACATCAAATGGAATGCTTGTGAGGGACTCAGGCTTGCCATTAAACACTAACTGGGCATTGCTATTCTTTCTTTGTTATGCCGAGCTTTCCCTTTTCCTTCACAAATGGCTTTAACAAACCTGCTGCCGGAGTTCTTTTCTCTCCTTTCTTCTCTACACAAAACTTCAGACTTTTTTGTCTTTGGATGAATAGCCGCATGTAAATTTGTGAATTGCTCTTACACAAAAGTCATGTTGCAATTAGTGCTACCAAGCCATGCCACTCATCTTTGTTTGTTACCATTAATTGAGAGTAACGAGTGTTGATATTCTTACCATCATCCAATGTACAGATATACATATGTTCTCTTGGCAGCAGCTTGCAAATTTGCTTCTGCATCATGGGTATTGCAGCTATTATTGCTTACTATGGCTCTGTTCCGTACATAGCCACAGGCCTACTTCAAGCCATCTTCAATACGCTGGCTAAAAAGCACCATATTGACCCCCTAGTCAGGTGCAGCCTTTCTTTCTATCCATATTCATTGTGCTGTATTGTATTGTCACAAAGCTATGCATGCGCTCCGACTCATTATAAATATCTGTGGATTCTCACCCTTTGCTACAGAGTGCATGACCCCCGCAAATGCATCTCTTTTGAAAGCAAAATCTACCCGCTACTTGTTCTCTTTCGTTCTCCACACCATTACACCGGTCTTTGTGTGATGCAAACATTTGCAACTAAACTTTACTTACCTATTTTTTTCTCTCTCTTTTACTTTATTTCAGGCTTTCCCGGCTATGTAACTCACTTGTTAATCCCTATTCTTTTAATGTACATTTCCTGTTTATATTATTATCAAAAGCACAGGGTCAGTGTAGCACAGACAAACGCAAATAATACCTGTTTATGTTTATGTATATTTTTGGTGGTAAGAACTCATTTATGTATCTTGTTGCTGTCTTAATTATATTTTGAGAGATACATGTGTGTGTGTGTTTGGTATATTAAATCAAGTAGAAAAACAATAATCAGTAGAGAAAAAGATTTGTCTCTCTCAAATATTAAATGTAAATGAAACTAAGCTACTATATTAAACTTAAAAATCGATAAATAGCTTTTTACCATGGAATCTTTTGATAAAGCAAATATTTATTTTAATAGTAGTAATTACTATTTTTGCCTATATATTTATATATATATGTGTGTGTGTGTCAGTACTAGAGAAGAGATACGTATACATAACATAATGACTCTACTGTTATTATTGTAAAGCTAATAAATCCTCACTGTTAATAAGCTGCGTATACTACTGTACTCTTTTTGCTGACACTAAAGTGTGGACACGCAAGCATTTTGATATTTTTTTCTTACACACACACAAATATCAAAGTACTCAGGTTCCTATCTTCCTTGGATAAAAAGTTAGTATATTTTTTTATCTTGAAGCAGTATCCAAATTACTACAGTTAGGTGTATCTGGAATATTCAAAGTATTATTATTTTTATTTTTAGCCATTCAAACCAATGTTTATTCCAGAATTCGCTATAATATATATATATATATATATATATCTTTATTTTTCAAGCTAAACCTGGTGAACTAGATTCAAAAATACCTAGATAGAATATTCTCTTGTTTACCGTGCTGTATATTTTCAAATAGTTGGTAAATAAAATAGTAATATTAATGGTAAGAGGTATTTATTTTTATATTATTTTTACACACATTGTTGTTATAGACTAATATAAAATAATAATAATAATAATAACAATAACAACAAACCGAAAAATGAGGGTGAAGGTCACTCGCACACACCTTGCAAGCCTTTTCCACATCAACATGTATGCATAACAGTGTGTAAACCCTTAAATTTTCATGCATGACAAAGACAAAGGAGGAGATTACCAAACTTGGTTACCAAATTTTAATCACATTGGTAGAATTGAGCCAATCATGGATTAGGACATTTATTGTTTATACTTATTAGGTAAGCGGTTCGATCCACCATCATGCTTATTTTTGTGGCTGGAATATTTGTGTGTGTGTGTGTGTGTGTGAATGTTTGACAGATATATTGGAATTTTTATTCTTTTAAAGTGGATTTATTTCTTCTTTTTAAAATAAAATACTTTTTGGTCATGGTTGTGTATGTAATAGAGTGAATTGAAGTAGATGCACATATACAATATGCGTAACATTTTTTTTGAAGGGTACCACCACCCTTTGATAGCCAACGATTATAGGGACAACCATAGTTGATTATCAAATGGTCACCCCTCAAGAATAATCACCCATATAAATGAGTTTATATCTAGACCTTTTTATAATAGACATGGCTAATATAATTGCTGCAAAAATAAAAACAAAAAATTGATGGCTAGTTGAGAATGCCAATATATATAATGATAGCTGACTACATTATCTTGGTGTCGCTATGGTGGTAAACATTGTATATAAATAGTAATTAATTTTTAATACATTGAATAATGGCATCCGCATATATATATATATATATATATAGAGGGATAGATTGAAAAATAGTTAATGTGGCATCTAACTATGGAGCACAAAGTGCGCAGACATAAAAATGAATGTATGCAGTATAAAAATGATTGATCTATTTGGGTTGGGAATTCTGAGGTCCATGTTCATTGTTGTTATTGACGATGATGCATTGAGGCATGCCTGTGGTGGGTATGATAACATATGGGCAATAATGTTTGAAGTGTACATTTGGTGGTCGACGATTATGGGGGTGACCCCAGTTTATTAATAAGTGTGAGAAAATGTAAAATGAGGAGGGGGAGGAGGTCAAATATGTTGGTACTTATGCATGTGTGGATGCATCCTTGTTTAAATGCTATTATGGTCTGTGTATATCCCATGCAAATTTTGGGGCTGACCAAGAAGAACTCAAGGTGCAAACCCAAAAGAAGAAATGAAAACTTTGGTATGTTTTTTTAGTTTAAGGAAAGCGATGGGTTTGAGTGAATATGTGTGAGTGAGCAACAATCAGAACCAAGCCAAGAAAGAGAAGTTGAAACAGAAGCAGAATTCTGAAGATTTCTCTCTGTGTATACGTGAATGTGTTTCCAAAAGCAGGAAAAATGGATGGACAGATAAGAGATGTATAAGATATAAAACAGTGTGTATGTGTGTGCATGGCTTTGTGGTACATGGGCACAAACTCAAGAAAAGGGTAAAATCAAAATTTAACATAATCGCCAATGCATTTATGTAGGGGTGTCCGTATCCATAGCTATGAGGGAAGAAGGCGTCATCATTTAGTAGTTACCAATAGTATTAAAAAGGAATTGGTGTAAATAAGAAAATAAAAATGCTAAACAAGCGGATTTTATGATTTACATAACCAAAAGAAGAAAAAGAGCATCCATACCATACATCTATCTGAGTACTATTATTATGCAACAATGAGAAATATTAGTAATGCGAGCCGCAGTAATAGTAGAAAGGAAAAACAGATAAAGGTATCAAAAATAGTCGAGCAAAGTCTTTGATACCAATCTAACACACAATAGCACAAATAAAAGTACATAAAAAAGAAAATAAAAGTATGGGAAAAAGGAAGGGTGCAGTTACATGGAGAAAATAGACCGAAGTAAAGGCAAAGCAAAGGTAAATCTAAATCTAAATCTAAAAGAAAGTCACGTGGCACTGACGGTGATATAACAGAGTGACATCCAGACACCTTATTTGGGAAAGAAAGGCGAAGGATATGTCATCAGAGGCAGGATATACAATATATTTCCATGAAATGGGTCATGGCTTTTGAAGAGTGCCTTTTGGTGGCCGGTGATTATAGGGGCAACCACAGCCAAATGTATGACTAGCCCTTCAAAAATAATCTCACATATATATATATATATCAATATCAGGACAGGGCAGGATTTTATTATAGATGCCAGAGCGCCAGTGCTTTGTTATGCTTTGTTTTAACTAGCCTATGCCAAGACTCGATGGAAAGGATCAAGGAGTTTGGAGGCTGGGATTTAGGCCACGCTTTCGCACACACAGATGTGAATTTGCGAGAAAGCAGGGGGGTTGGGGAGATCCGCACAGGCAAATGTATTGTATTTGGTGATGATGGTGGCGGATATGTATACACCCTGCTGCAAAGAAACAATTAAAAATGAACTCAGGATATGTCACAGAAAGAGAAGAGCAGAATCAATCAACAGGAGACGTGGTTGTTGCTGCTGGGCCGCCATGTCCAAGCTGGACATGGGATGGATGCAATTGATAGATGGCAGGTGGATGAATGGCTGAATAGTAAACTTGATAGCGAAAGAGTAGAAGCAGGCAGACAGGAATGGAAGATCCGCAATAGTGTGACTAGTCAGACAGAAATAGCCATTGCATTGGCACAACCAAAAACTACATCAGCACTGCCAGGCGTCATAAGAAGAGGCGCTCGTAGCAAACACAGTGCAAGGGGGCAGCAGCAGCAGCAGCAGCGTGCCGTCACTAGATTTTCCACAAGCTGATGACATACCCACATAGCCGCAGAGTCCCACCAGGGCCAACTAATGGGACCAGCAAAGCCAAAGCATTGTAAACCCACACACGCTTATTATCTATCTAGACAGCCAAGCTGCTAATGGCACAGATGCACAAGCCTAGGCAATTTATTTGTATCTGGCTGGGTGGGCGGGCGAGTGTGGAGACTTAACCAAGAGCCCACAAGCAGCAGGTTCAGACAGCTTATTGTAGCTCCCCAATAATAAGAACCGCTACATTCGAGTGTTGTGGGTTTGGCTCTCAATGGTAACGAGCCGCCGCCAAGCACATACACATAAACAGAGAGCAGAATGGAAGAGGCATGAGGACTCTTTGAGAGCAGAGAAGGGCAGTGGCAGCAGCAAATGATAATTTTTCGGAGGGGTTGTTTTTTGGTGATGTAAACGAGCTCCAACACATTAGAGGCAGCAGTGCCTCTCTGTCTGCTGCAGTAATAGGAGCAGCCACGCTGGTCTTGCAAATACAGCAGCAGTACCAGGCGGAGGCTTGGTGGAGGTCGTGTATGTATGTGAGCGAGGGAGGATGGGGGCTAAAATGCGAGTGCAGACACACAGGCTGACAGGCAGTTGCAGATGTGCGATGATGGAGCTCGGAGTATGCTTTTCTGATGGAAACGGGAAATTCCTAGGAAAGATATGCCCTGTGTTGGCTCTGGCGCCAGATATGGATAAAAGGGCAGGCACAGTGGCGATCGTGTGCGCTGGTACAGTGAGGGCGTTTTCTGGTGTGCGGAGACAGCGCTACAGCAAGCAGCCATTCCAGATACAGGCAGGACCGCACCTCCGCCATCATCAATATCAGAGCGTCATGGGATGGGCGAATGGCAATTGGGCGAGTCGTGTAAACAGCTGGGGGCAAGGAACGGCCGCGCACAAGAAAGAGAGCCACCGCCAGTAGGAGGGGGAGTAGATAAATTTTGCTGAAAGCAGGAGAAAAGGCTTTCTGGGAGGGGCAGCAGGGGTGGGTGCACAAAGGGCAGGCGAGGTATCTGAAGAGCGGAAAAGCACGTTTGTTGATGTGGGCCACGCAGGCCATTGACGACAGGGCGGTCAGTGTGTCACACCCCACACGGCTTTGAGTATTGTTTGGCGCTGCTTTTGACAGGTGGGATTGAGTCCTTCGCTAATAAAGATTCTTCTGCTGCTACTGTGTTGGCCTGATGAAGGAGAACGAGGTGTGGTGGAGATTCGTTCGGGTTTTCAGTGATTCTTGTTGTGCCAATTCGGCTCTTTTGTTACTCTCCTCACCAGGCATATCCAGCTCGCCCCAAATATGCTGCAATTGCGCTGGCTGGCTGTTGTAAGGCATGCCAGCCAGGATGTGCGCTTTTCTGGCTCCCATTTTGCCTTGATTTGCCTTTTTTGCTGTGGTTGTGTGAGCGCTCGATTACACACAAGCCGCTGCGATGGCGCTTTTCTGGCTTGTACGCTTATGTGCGTTGATGCTGCTAGCGCTATTGCGCCCTCCTGCTCCCTGCCAACATAGTCTCTTCTAGCTTTTGGCCGGCCATGTCTGATTCCTTCGTTTCTTCTCCATTTTGCCTCTAAACCTCTCGTTCTATTCTATTCCCGGCCGCAGACACCACTCCTGCCCATATCATATCTCTGCTGAGCCGTTCTGGCTCGCCCCGCCCGCATTACTCCCCGGCATTCGTTTTTAAGCTGCAAACACTATTGTGCAGCCAATTTGCCCGCTCGCATTCAAGCTATCTGGCCCAGGGCTAGGCCACACACACATACACCCAGCCCAGCTATTCGTTTCCAGCGCGCCGACACCATACCTATCGCTGCCACTATCACTATCACGGCCCCCTGCATTCCTACCATTGCCAGAACCACACCACCAAAAATAGACTGCACCCAATTTACAATTCTGGGCCTGGTGCTACCACCGCAATTTGAACGCAAAAATGTCCACCATTATGGACTGGCAGCGGTCATACCATGCCAATATGCCTCCGCCAGCTGATAGAGAGGTCATAGTTATCGAGGATAGCGATGATGAGGATGAGCCTGATACCCGGCCCAACATCTATGGGCAACAGCCACCACCTCCACAGCCCCGGCAGCGGCGACATCGATCTGGCATCAGCTTGGCCCAGCGGCAGCAGCAACAACAAGAAAACATCGGTGTTTCGTTATCAGCAGCCACAGCAGCGACTACTCCAACAGTTATTGCTAGCCAAACCCAATACACAGCCCATCCTTACTATTTTTCACAAATTCCACATTCTAGTCCACAAGGTATCATCGCCAGTAATCCAATCCAACAGCAACAACACCAGCAGCAGCTTATAACTGTTGCTGCAACATCTGGCTTCCAGCCCAGCCAAAATAGTAACAGGAATGCAAGCGCCATTATGCCTTTTACAGCACAAGCATTGCAAGCGTCCCAACAACAACATACGCCTAGATACATTACTCGGTCCGTGGCACATAACGCATCCAAGCAAAATGAGCCCGCTTTATCCTATGGCCAACAGCAAGAGCTTCACATTCGACAGCAGCAGCAACATCATCATCAGCTAGCTTTGCAGCAGCAGCAGCCTGGTGTCAGCTACACACATATGATGGCACCTCATAATAACAACACCAGTGCTACCCCAACATTGATGCCAGGATCCAATGCTGAAGCCATTGCTGCTGCGATAGCAGCCGCCGCCGTCGGCGGAGGAGGTGTTAATGTTTCCAGCTTTCCGAATGTCTCATTAGCACCGCCAGCTGTCGGATTTTCTAGATATAATTTACGTCTGAATGCACGACCATGGCTTGAGCAGCAATTACAACAGCAGGTTGCACCACCACAACAGCCCGTAGCCAATACGGCGACGACAGCAGGACGTCAAACCAGGGCTCAGGCTCAGACACAAGCTCAAGCACAACCAGCACGTCAAACAAAACGCCGGAGAAAGAATCAAGGCCAGGCAGCCGCAACATCTGGTAACACAGCCACGACTGCTTCAAAGCCTAAACGACAGCGTGCTAAAAAACAAACAGCACCAGGAGCCAATACAGTGACCAAGATTCAGCATACTGGCAATAACTATCAAAGTCATAATCACCATTACAATATACAAAATACTAACTCAGGTGTAAGTACAAATCAATACCCTATATACAATTTATCTATTTTGACAGCTGTTGTGTTGTTGATAAGTTATTGGCAAGTTATTGGCGAGAAGTCAAAGATAGACGGACAAGCTGACCAGAAGACAGTGAGAGAGGGAGAGAGTCCATTGTGCCCGAACCACATAGACACACACCATGCAAATGAGAGAGCCATGCAATCTCATCTTTGATCATAATGGAATATGTTGTGCCTTGCGTTGCTACATGCTTTCGAGCAGTGTACGCTCTATCTCTCACACAATTGTCTATGCCTAATGCTGTGCTGGTATATTGTCATACTACTACATTCTTCTCGTTTATTGCTATTATTATTATTCTTTTCGGACTCAGACAGACAGAGGGACCGGACCATATTTCCTACAATCCCTTCAACACTCCTTCCCCCTTTCCCCTACGTTGCGTTAAGAGGCAGACAGACAAAGTCCTGTCATCAATCCCATATCGGTGTATCCACCTCAAACCACATCAGGCCAATATTACCGCAACGGCTATCCCATCTCCCTTCCTTCACTCTTTTGGTTATGATAACATAACATGGCATATGAACAAAGTCACCACAGAATTTTATGGCTTTGGCATTATTGCTGATCTCAATTCTCTGCAGCTGCAATGACAGACAAACGTGGCAAAAATACAGAGAGGCAGTGAGGCTATAAAGAGAAGTTGGTTTGGATGAAGCCTTGTTCTCACAAGCAGGATTATCCGTAATTCATGCCACTATTCGCCTGGTGCCCTGAAAGAGACACGCACACAGAGCACAGGCTGGAACTTGGGATCCACGGGTGATAACCAGTCGCTGATATTTTTCAAGGCTCAACCATGTTTGTGTATGGATGGGGTTTGTCTATACTGCCATTAGCCATATCAATAATGCCTTTGAGAGAGGGGCGTCGTACCTGTGTATCGTCTATAAAAAACGATTATCATCGTAGCAGTAGACTCGGGAATCTAGAGCTATGACTTGCCGCTGGTATTCCAGTGGTGCGCTGCGTAGTGGACGTGCGGGTATAAAGTTTAATCCATGCATTACAAAACTAGTTTTGCGGGATCCCTGGTCATTGCTAGGACAGAACAAAACAGAGCCATAGCAATAGAACAAATAGTTCTAGCCGAATTATTTATGTATTGCTCGTTATCTGCTGCTCAATATTCTCCTCCTCCCAGAACTGGTACGAAAGTCCGAGCTAAAGTTCTCCCAAGGGAATAGTGCCAAGTTCACCAACAACGATGCCGATAATGACGCTGATAGTAGCCTTTGCATATACGGTCTGGGTCACTGCTTACTTATCTTCTCACATGTGGTGACGGATAAAAATGTTTATATGTCTCGGCCACCTAATACAGGATACATGTGAGAGATGATTCCTCTCATCTTTGGCCTTGGATGATCCTTTCAAATCGGTTTGGACCACTAATCTTGTTTCCATTGACCATGCGTTTCCGAATAATGTTCTCTGGAAGCACTTCTTTCTTTTGTCCCCACCACTGTCCTATCCGTTCTGTTGTGTCATCAAATATTCCCGGCTTTGTCCATACACCAAGTCTCAACCTTTTTGAATGATCGTTTGGTCTGATTCGTCAAGTTACGCTTACAGAAGTTGGCATGTCCGTGGTTGATGGAGAGTTTTTACTATGTTGTGGTGCCGGTATTTTGCGACCCCCTCTCTGACTACCTATGTAAAAGTATATGCGAATTGATCGTTTGGATATTCTCTGCCTGCGTGTGGGGAGAAGGGTGGGGCTGGTCATCAATGGACTCTAAAACCGTTGGTCCATGTCGCCATTTTGTTAGGATCGAGACCCTCCTTATAGCCAGCCAGCTATCCTCCCAATTTTCTCGAGTGGTGGCGACGTGCTGCTTTCCCTGCCATTTCTCCCTCGTTCGTTTGCTCTCTGTCTGTCTATCTGTCTCTTGCTTAATTTGCCAGTGGTGCCATTTATTCCGTTCTACGCGGCAAAAGCAGAAGCAGCTACAACGACCAAAATCCGGGGAAACATTTAAAGTCTTTTTAGAGGAGTCAATTATTAGTCCAGGAGTTTATCTAGATTCCTCTATCCTTCTCTCGCTTTCATTTTCCTCTCCCCCTTCTTGTATTTAGCTTGGTCTCTGATTTTTAACACCTACTTTCAATTCCACCCTTGATTTAGGGGGTTACTTTCCCTTGTATTTTTTATACCCTGTCCCCTTTGTCTCTGTCGGTCAGTTAGTCAGTCTATCTCTGTGTTTTATGTACATTTATATGACAATATCGAGTTCTGATACGTGCCATTAACTAACCGCCACACCAACAACAGCTGTCCATACTAATTCTTATATCATCAGCACCAAAACACACACATATATATATATATATATCTCTAATCTATAACTAACCAAAAACTATCTATCTCTCTATATTATACAAAACTACACTTTGTACCTTTGAATCCTTGGGCGCGTGTGCACTTGTTTGTGTCCGCTTGCTCTCTACAAAATGACCATGTTTTCATTGATTTCATCGCTATTTCACTATCGTACTCGTGCTCCACAAACTTCATCTGCTAATAAAAATCGGAATCGCACGAATGCTGGTCGAAAACTTATTGCGCAACAATCTAATCATCCAAATCTGGTCTGTTCATCTGAACAACCTCCGCCTCGTCTTGATTACTATCATACAAAACAATCTCAAAAATATACTCAGGTCGGTACCACAATGCTACGCCCACCATGGGACGATAAGGATGGTCACTATATTGTGACTGCTGGTGATGATTTTACCGAAAGATGTAAGTACTATATTATTATTATTATTAGCTAATATTGGTCGTGCTATCACGTCCATAGGCGTTGGCCATAATAATATGTATGTGGGCCATACAAAGGATCTATATATACATTTATTTAGTAGTTTACTAGTAAATATGGAGACTGATTGGTGTGGAAACATCATAACTACTCCATTTAATATGTACTCCCTTTTTATTTGTTGGTGATGACATTGATGATCTAATTTTGTATTGCTTGTTGCTGTACGTCGATTTGATGTAGATCGTATTATTCGTCTGTTAGGTCAAGGTACATTTGGCAAGGTCATGAAGTGCCTAGATCGTGCGACAAATAAGATGGTAGCTGTAAAGGTAGTTCGGGCCATTCAAAAGTACCGAGATGCTGCTCAAATCGAGATGCGTGTTCTCAACACTCTTAAAAAGAAAGACCCAACCAACATGCACCAGTGTATCCATATGGTCGAGTCCTTTGATTATCGGGACCATGTCTGCATGGCTTTTGACCTTCTTGGGCCTAGCGTGTTTGATTTCCTAAAGGCCAACGAATTTAGGCCATTTTCACTGGCTCATGTTCAAAGCATTGGACTGCAGCTTCTTGACAGTGTTGCATACCTGCATAGCCTTCAGCTAGTCCACACCGACCTTAAACCCGAAAATATCCTCCTTTACGATGGCGACTATACCAAAGTACCATTTGCACCAAAGCCATCTGTCCAGACACGAATTCTAAAGTCGACAAAGATATGTCTTATTGACTTTGGCAGCGCAACTTTCGAGAAGGAATATCACTCGCACGTAGTGTCCACAAGACACTACCGTGCCCCTGAGATCATACTTGGCCTGGGCTGGTCCTACCCATGCGACATGTGGTCGATTGGCTGTATTCTTCTCGAGCTCCTCACGGGCGAGGCTTTGTTCCAGACTCACGAGGACCTTGAGCACCTGGCCATGATGGAAGCTGTCATTGGTCCCGCACCTGGCCGAGTCCGCCACAAAATTGCTGTTGATACTTACAACCAATTTTACCACCATAACGGGTTACTCCGCTACCCTAATTCCAAAACCACATCCCAGTCGCGTCGTAACGTTCGTGCAATGAGGGCACTCAGCGACATGGTTCCGCCTAATAACAATGTCATCTACCGTGAGCTCTATAACCTTCTTGATGGTCTGCTTAGGTTCGATGCCTCTGAGAGACTCACTGCCCAAGAAGCCTATAAGCATCCCTTTTTTCGCAGGCCTATTGGAGCGGATGGGAGGTTGCTGCCAGAAAACAGGTCGTCGATCAGTTCTTCTGCCTCAACTACCACGACAGCTGTTACTGTCAATACATCGGCGGCAGAGGCAGTAGCTGCACAAGCACAAACAGCTACATCAAAGGCAAACAATGATTTTACACTCAACAGTATCGGCAGTGCCAGCAGTCTGGGAAATACGTACCCAACAACAAGTGCCAACCTCTCCTCGTCGTCGATAGTTACTAGATCGAAACGTAACGCTATTGATACCTCTTCTTCGATGAATACGATTTCTACTGCTGTCAGATGTTCTCAGTCACAACAACATCAGGCACCCTATCATAACGATTCGGGGTTTGGACGCATTGCTGCTGACCCACTGCTAGGTTTGGCCGAGGCTATTGCTGCACATACTAGACCTACTGGTAGCCCATTCAATACTACCCCACAACAGACTTATAGTAGTAATCCGATGTCAGCTCTTGATGGTGCTGCTCAGCAACAGCATCAACAGCAACATCATGGTCTTCATATCCAGCATGGTAATGCCAATAACCAGTGGAGAAGTTCTCACCATCAACTTCAACAACCACAGAATTTTCAAAATGTAGCTAACACTCAGCATCAAAATGTGGTAGTTGGAAGAAAAGACTTGCCTGCTTCGCCTGCTTTTGCGACCACACAGCTATCTACATTCTCCGCCACTAATGGTAATGATCCACGAATGTTATCGTCTGGTGGTCAGAGGCAGAATGCCAATGGTACTATTAACAGTGGTGGTGCCGGATTGTATTCAAAACATGGCGGTGGTGGAGGTCATTATAATTATAGCAACCAACAGCATCAAGCCAATGACTTTCATACCACACCAACTCTGACTCTTCATACCAACACCACAACTCCTACTCCTGGAAGTTCCAACAACAGTACTATTGCCACCATAGCAACTATCAGCAGTGGTAACGGTGGTAATAATAATAACACTTTTACTGCTGCTGCTGCTCCTAATTCGATCCATGTGCCACCGTCGTCTTCCTCAGCTCCATCGTCTTCAGTTGGTAGTTTCCAAAGCCAAATGGGACTTGGATCTTCTTCCACAGCTGCTAATTCATTAACGAATTCTATGAGATTTCACCATCAGCAGCAGGAGGTACAGCAGCAATATGCCTCTTCAGGGTCGAACAGTAAGCGACAGGGATTGATGATAACTCCTGGTCCTTCATCAGGCAGTAGTATCACAGGTGCTGTAGGATCAAATCATCGGATTAGCAGATTGCCGCCATCTGGGCCATCAACACCAAACTTTTCAGCTATTGCTAATGGTACTAATAATGGCAATCCATCTTCAGCATTTTCATTAAGGACATTACCTAGCCAACAGCAGCACCAGCAACAACAACAACAGCAACAACGTAGTAGTGGAGGCTTGCAGATGGTGATGACACACAGACAACAGCAGCAGCAGCAGCAACTACAACAAAATGGTCAAGTCCAAACTACTCCTGTTATTATATCACCAGGCAGAGGAACTTATTTTCCTACAATAGGTAATGGGCCTGGAACCGGAATGTCGCCAAATAATGAAATTGTGAACCATCCTCACCATCATCATCCAATGGCAACGGCGATAAATTGTATGGGTGGTGGCGGTAGTAGAGGAGTTGTTGAAGGTGGAATAGACTCTAACCAACTCTGGAGTCGACATCATTACCAAAATTCAATGTAATGTAATGTAACAGCGTGTGTATAAAGATGCTTTGTGAGTAAATGATATCTCTATTATATTCGGCTCTGTTCTTGTTTTCTCAATTCCCAACATAAAAGAAGGGTACAAGGGCAAGGATGAAAAAGCAATGTTGTGGTTGGAGTATTACTCGATATAATTTCAATTTGATTTCGGCGATGATTACACTTGAACTGTTGCTACAACAACATACAAATATATGATTACACTTTTATACATACATACATACATATATATATATACTAAAACTACAACCACTCACACATACATACACATATAAACCTTTACATATTTTTATGATTTTTACTTAGCTACTTTTCTTTTATTTTTACTTTTTGATGTTTCTTTCTAAACCTTGTACAGTTTATTTTTATAACACAAACCTACAGACTCTCACTGAAACTTTACATGGGTAGTTATTTTTGAAGTGTGGCCATTTGCTAATAGACTGTGATCACTCATTTGGCCGTGTTTTCCCCTATAATCATTGGCCACTAAAAGATACACTTTGGAAGTTATGATCCATATTCATTTTTTATTATCAGTATATAATAACAAAAACAGTCACAAATCACACATTTCCTTCAATATAAGCTTGTCACAAACCCCTAGAATGAAAGCTCACTAACATTTGCATATGCTATCGTATATCACATTGGTAGTATACCTTTTGGCAATACTATCAAGTGCCAAAGCAATTTCATCATCAACTCTAATATAATCAGGCCGATCTTCAACATATATATAATTACTAACTGTGATCGCATCCATAAAAGTCTTGAGATCTTTTTTATCTTTGCTGGAACTGTAATCTAAGTTGACAAGACATGATTTTGCTGAGCGACAATTGACGCAGCAAAAATCAATTGTAACTTGGCAGAAGTTATTGTAGCCTTGGGTTATTGAGTCATCAATATCAATTTCGCAAAGCAAGTCTACATCTTTTTGATGTAGGGATGCTACTAGTTGTGGTTTATGTCCCTTGAATAGGTTTTTGAATGGATTTTTCATCTTTGGTGGCTCAATGAAGAAAAGCTAGAAATATACTTGATGCTCTACTATAAAGAAAACTGATAGTAAAAAACAAAGTGAAATGACTGTCAACAATTTGTTGTGGGAAAAGATAAGTATTTATACCCAAGTCTGAATGTATATTTTGTGGTCAGAACCAAATATCTAATGAATAGAATAATGAATTTCTTTTGTAATAATTATGTCTGTAGAATGATGTGATAATAAATGAATACACATAGTTTAATGCTATATTAGTTCAATGACTGTGATTTTCAAAAAAGTTATTGGGGCTATTTATGCCATTTTAGTGTTCCTATTAATACATAAATAAATATTTTTAAACGGGTAATTTATGGAACTTGGTGGTAATGAGAAAATGTAATAGAATATTGTTTTGTCCTAGAAGTCAAGTGACCAAATTGAGCCCTTTTCTAATTAGACAAATCACATTTGATCATTTACAAAACGGCTCTATGTTTTTCATTAAACAAAATATGGGTAATTATTTTTGAAGGGTGACCACTTGTTAACAAATGATGATCACTCATTTGGCTGTGATTTCCCCTATAGTCGTTGGCCACCAAAAGTCACCCTTCAAAAATTATGATCCATATTCTACCTCAAAAAGGAAATTAGAATAATCATTGGATCATGTTGGAATATAGGCCTCATCCAACAATATACGCCCAATAAATCCTTAAATATGGCCCTGATAACTCCCCATCAGGGTGGTCACACTTTTGGAATAGTGATTATAGCGGTGTTCTAACAGATCATCCAATTATATTTGGCCTTATTTCTTGATGGTAAGATATTTGAATATATATATATGGATTGTAATTTTTGAAGGGTAAATTTTGGTGACCAATGATTATAGGGGTAATCACGGCTGGGTGGATGTACAGTTTTACTAGTAAACTTTCACCCTTCAAAAATTATTACCCATATAACTATGACAGCGAGGCTTTGAAAATGATATTCAAGTAATCCTTTTAAAGAATTTCCGATTATGCCAAGAAATCTTAATACATCGGATCAAAAGTTTTGAGGTCGGATGTACGATTAGGCTATACACTGTAAAGATACTTGCATTCTATTATTTTTTTACTAATCACACAAGCAAAAATGAAATTTAACATTAAGTTATCCTGATATATATAAAGAATTAGCTAGATTTGGTAACACAAGCCACGGAAATTCCGCAGCTATTGTTACTCATACTTTCACAGACACACCTACAATTCTTCTTCCTTTTATCCAAATCTCCGATAGATTACATCGCCATATGTATATGTACTTATCACGAAATACTGTTTTTTTGTATAAGCCCATACTTTGGCCAATGCCAGCACACGTTTGACAAAGATTGAATATCGCCAAACAATGTAGTAATATTGTTAATCTATGTAGGAATCGATTGTGTTCGCAACTACCGAACGATATGGTATTAATGTTTTTCATTGCCAAAAACTTTTGTCTGGTTTGAGATCTAACTTTGGGATGCTTTCTTGAGAGAAGAATGCTTTAATGTATCACGATTGTACTGAAGATGCCGAGCCCAAATGTATGACACCGATAATGATTTTTCAATAGAAGTAATAGCAACAGTAGTAGTGGCAGCACTAGATGCAGGAGTAATATTTTATCTTATTTGTTTCTTTTGATACATGGAGTTGCATAAAGTACTATAGGAGTTGCCACAAATATATATATATATATATATCAGTGATCCTCACTTTTATCTCATCAATAAGACAGTCTGATCAGGTATGAAGAGAGCCAAGTAAATATTGTTTTAGAGCTCCGGTTGCTGATATTGCATCCTTTCTGCAGGAGCACTTTCTTATCTGATTAATATTTTCTGGAACATGACAGCTACACCTGTAGCATGGCGGTAATTGGTAAAGCATATCAAAGGTTCCCTTTGTCATCTCGATCTCAAGAAATCACGATCAGATTTCAACGGGCCAAGGGAGTGATGGTGATTGACTTATATATTGTTGCGGGGATGTACTGATACACAAGTGGGAGTGGTTTGGAGTCTGTTACGGTTCTTTATGGCATGAAGACCACATCATCCTCAACACTATTACAAGCCCGAATATAGTAATGTATCCAAACCCCACTTCTTCTTAGTTCAAACACCATGCTATTCAGAGAATGTGCCAGCGCTGCTACATACCATTACATGTTAGACAGAAGATGTCATATCCGCATTAGTCAGCAACTCTATAGCTATGGCCAAAATTCCCAAATACCGCAAGCCACAACATTCAAAGCTACCTTGTATACATCCAGGCGTATTGGCGTATGAAAGTATGTAGAAGAAGTCCAAGCACCAATGCCTCTTTGTCCTCAATAAGGAAAAGAAGGAGGCTTTGTTGTTTAAGATCGCGTTGCACAGTCCGGATAGAAAAGTATGGTATAATATACTGAAATTTGGTTGTGGATCTCGTGATTGCTGCCGATGTAAAGAGTTGTGATGGAAAGACCGACTTGTGCGTATAGAGAGAAAATAAAAAAGAATCAAGGCAGCAAAACAAGCCAAGAAACACACATCTATCCTCAAGTAACTGTTGACCACATAAGTAGTTTTAAGTGAATCAACTTGGTTATTGGCTGTGTGAGCGAGTCTGGGTATGTTTGATGTTTGTGATTACTCAGCCCATATGTTATTATTTCCCGCTCTGTCATGATGGCCGGCATACACACGCCCAACCAACACATTCGATTACCACCTAGCATTGGTGCTGCTGTCTGGCTTATAAATGGACCCAAAGTTGCCCGTGTGGTTTGAATCACCAGCCTATCGTCTATCGTTCTTTTTTATTCTCTCTCTCTTTCCTGGCTTATTGATCTTCCCTCTTTTTATAGCTTATTTCTAAATTCACTCTAGTCTTCTTATCCAATTTTACTATAATTGCTACTACTAAAATAGCTTGAGTTGCTCTCGATCCCCCTTATTCGTACTTTTACACACTCATTGCTTGCTGCTTCCAAGAAGCGATATAATCCCTTCATATACTAGTATATATATTATATATATCTCCGCCAGCATTTGATCGACCATAATCGTTTCTCACTTGCAATTATTTTACACACAAAGCTGAAAAGGTTACAGTGCATATTACCACCATCATAAACTCCTTTGTTCTCCATTAATTTCCCCGCCTATCGCACAGCAAGCTTTCGGGTCAGCCACATATTTCCATTATCATCGTTGAGGTACATAAAAAAGCACAATCTAATTCCATCATGGCTGTTCAAGAACCTATCCAGAATGGCGCTCAGCCCGCCCGAGCTGCAAAGTTGCCTACTACCTCTCCTTCACCTCCTCCTGCCTACCTTGATACTGCTGCCAATAACAATGACAATGACAATGACCAGACCGCTGAGTCTTCCAAAAAGGATTCCGGAATTTCGTCCCCTGCCGATTCGGACCAGAATTCAAGTTCTAGCCTAGCCAAGCAGCTCGAGTCCCGTTTAAGAAATATCCCTGATGATTTGGTTCTGCGCGATGAGTATTACCAGGGTGCTTATTTGAGAAGCAACAAGGGGTTACTATCAGGTTCGGACACACCTACTTCTGGAGTATCGACTTTGGTTGAAAGCAGACTACTATCACCCAGTCCAACCATTGCCCCTTTGGCCTCCACTATTTCTGCCATTGCTACAGCTTCTATTTCCAATGGTAAAAATGATGCACCAGTAAACGTAGAAGCACAAGTACGAGCCCGGATTCCATTTCCCGAGGGTGAGTTCAATTTGTATTTGTACAAGAATGACCAAGACACGAAGGAACATTTGGCTTTAGTATTTGGTAACAGAATTACCAGCAAATCGCTTGAAAGGCCACGGAAGGGCGAGAGTGAAATGGACCGAAAGATTCGCGGTGCTAAACCTCGCTCCTCAAACAATTCTGAAAATCAGGAAACCACCACTACAAATGTTGATCATAATGTTGGTTATAATGATACCAATACAAAGACAGGTACTTTGGTTAGGATTCATTCCGAGTGCTTCACTGGCGAGACAGTTTCTTCTGTCAGATGTGACTGCGGGTATCAGCTGGCTGAAGCAATGAGACTCATTCGCAAGGAGGGACATGGCGTCATTGTTTACCTTCGTCAGGAAGGCCGCAACATTGGGCTTTTGGAGAAGCTCAAGGCATACAATGTTCAAGATATGGGGCACAATACTGTTGAAGCCAACCTCCTGCTCAACCATCCAGCCGATGGCAGAACATATGGCGCAGCTCGTGCGATACTAGAGGATCTTGGAGTTACCGAAATTAGACTTTTGACAAACAACCCCGACAAGATCAAGCAGATTAAAGGTGACGCATCTAGTCCTTCTGATGGAGATTATCTGGACATAAAAGAGCATGTGCCCATGGTTCCCAAGTGGTGGGGCTCGTCCAAAGAAACACCTTCGCCAGAAATTGAAGGGGAGGAAGTAGAGGATGGAATCAAATCGCATCTGCCATTCCACCGCCAGCTTAATCCACAGAAGAGTGTCATGACAGAGGCTGACAGATATCTTATCACCAAGTTGACACAGATGGGACACATGTTAGAGCCGCCTACGCACTCATCGAGCATACTATCATAGACTGGTAGTTTTAATTTTATTAATTATTTATTTTGTATACCAATGAATACTCTGCTATTAACATAACCAAATAATCCAATTTCACTTGTGTAATAGTGTAAAGATTGAATTGTGGATTCTCACATTTGGGTAGTTATTTTTGAAAAGTCAAATGCAGATAGTGCATAATGAGGCATTGGTCAATGAAAATATAGGCCTTGCCAATATGCAAGTTGAAACTGACATACTAATAGAACTTAATCCTTCAAAAATAATCACTCATTTTGACTCATTTAAATATACCATTTGATGTGTAATCCTTGAGTCTTTGCTTTTGTCTAAGGCCTTGTAAAATCTGACCATTTCAATAGAAAGCTGCAGGGCTTTATCTCCGTTGCACTTGGGTGCAAGATGCCTGTATGTGTGCTTTCTTATATTGACTCTGCCATATACCATTCGATATACTACTCTTGGCAAATCAATTTTGTTCAAGATACTGTGTGCATCTTTTTTTGAACTTCAATAAAGTATTCACTTTCACATGCTTGCTAATAAAGCGAGATATTGTTTGTAAGTGATAATCAGAAGATGGCTATTGGATCAGTATAATATCCTCCAAAAGAAATGGATTGAAGTTGCATCCATTGAAAAGTACTTGTCAAATTCAAGGTCTATTCGATTTGGCATGACAGATTATCAGGGTTACACGACGTTTATAAAATAAATTTTGAATGTATTAAGGTGACCATTGTAGAGCTATCATCATTTAGCTGTAAGCATCTTAATGCTTCTATTGCAACATATACCTCAATAACCCTGCGTTTATACTTATTAAACAAGACATTATCCCTTATTCCTACAAACCAACCAAACTATTATATGCAGGACCTCCTTCCTTGAGTCATAGCGAGGCTCCAGAGTATGTTTCTCAGATATTATATGAGTTAGCTCTGAAACCCCTAAAAATCGGTCTTTTAAGAATAAATATGGAAAAATTCCCATAATGGTTTCAACAAGTAAGATGGACTTTGCTGAATGTATAAATACTATCGGACTCAACAGCTTAGTAATTTTAGGACTAGAAGTCGCAAATACCAGTCACAGACGAGATTAGAAAGACCTATTTATTTATAAATATTTGCTACAGGATATGCCCGAACTATGTCGTTATTATCACAGTGGAAAGGGAGTTTGCCATTTTGGAGATAGATGTCGCTTTATTCACGATAGAACACTAAACACTGGCTTTGGTGGTGGTGGTGGTGGTGGTGGTGGTGGTAATAGCAATATCAGCGGCAGACTAGGCGGGTTTACACAGAATAACAGCAGTTTTGGGAGACAAGGAGGTGGTAGTTTATTAAACCCCAATAGCCGACCCAAGAGAGGACCAAGCGTCGATTCAATCAAAAGAGAATTAAAGCACTTTCCCAACTGGAAACTGACGGTTTATGCGCCTGCAAGGTACGCACCAAACTGTATCGATAATACTGACATGTCGCCCGAAGAGGATCGTGTAAACTACTATTTGGCAAAGATTCAGAATAATATTCAAGACTATGAACAGCAGAGAAACGGAATCAAGAACCAGATGGATGTATTTATTAGAAATGCTATATCCAATGCTCCACAAACATTAACTGACTACGAAAACTGGGAACGAAATAATAATAATAATAATAATAATAATAATAATAATAACCAACTACAACAGCAACAACAAAGTGCTGGTCCATTTGGTATTGCAGGGGCTGCGAATAATAATAATAATAGCAATAACGGTTCTGGGTTTGGGATTCAGTCACCAAATAACTCTGCTAATCCGGCATTTGGTGCATCATCGCTCCCATCTCAACAACAACAACAACCAACTTTCGGACAGCCTTCTTTCGGACAACCTTCATTTGGTCAGCCCACCTTTGAACAAACATCAATGATCTCTAAACCAAGTCCATTCCAATCACAACAAACACAGCCCCCACCACAACAACAGCAGCCAGCGTTTGCCCAGTCATCACTTGTTCCTCAGAATACCGCTAATCAGGCTCCTCCAGCATTTGGTGGTCGTATAATCCTGCAGCCACAGCAGCAGCAAATGAATAACAATCCACGGTTTGGTGCACCTGGTAATCCTAATAATACAAAAAATAGGTACAATATCCACAATACACACATCACTAACATATTTTTTGTCTAACAATAATTCTGCTTCTTTAGCAGCCACCAACAGCTTTGGAAACAATAGCGGCTTTGGGGCGATGTCATCGAATTTTTCAGCAATAAGAAACCCACAAAGCATCGCACCTCACCGGATATTGACAAGCGCAGAGCAACAAAGCTTTTCGTCTCCCTCTTTTACAATTGGAAATGTTCCCGAGGTTGCACCTGCACCGGAATATCGCTGAACACAATGCTTTTATATCCACATATCTATACAACATATAATAATATATCCACCCATATCATTTATCTATTTTTATTGTTTTATTTTAAGAAAGATTAGCAAATAGACTGTGTTGCTAATGCTAATGCTACAACTATCATTATTAGAATAAGAATGTTGCTTTATTTTCTACCCCGCTTTTTGTTGTTGTTGTTATTCTGCTGTTGCTTTTTCTTGGCCTGGAAAGGTTTTTTTGATGTACGAGCACGCTTACTCTTCATTTCTATAAAACAGCACAAATTAAATTAATAGTCGCAACTATATCCATATATGCATCAACACAACGAATTGTAGACGACGTTGTTGACTTACTTTGTATGGCTGCAGCATCTTCATCTTCACTGCTACTTTCTTCAACGGCACCGCCTTCTTCGCCATCGCTGCTGCTATCGTTCTTTCCGGATTCTGAATCTTCTGTAAACAAATTGTTGGACCCGTAATCGTCAGTCATTTTGCCACCACCAAATGATGGGACTTCGTCTTCATCATCTGATTCGCTATCAACGCCAGAATCAGAATCCTGATCCAATGAAACATCTGAAAGATTTCCTTCTTCCATTTCACCTTCTAATTCCGAAACACCGTCATTTTCATCTTCAGACTCTGGTTCATTGAATTGGACTGATCGTGCTGCTGCCTTTTTGGCCTTTTCTTTTTCTGCCTTCTTTCTAGCCACATTGTCTTCTTGCTCCTTGCGCCGGCGTGCCTTTTCAGTCAGGATCTTTTGACGTCTTTCTTGAGCCTCTTTGACTTCCCTTTCGGTTTTATGAACTAATTATTGTGCAAATTTCACATCAGTAAGCATGAAATATGGTGGTTGATTATTTTGTACAATTAAAATTAAGCATTGTCCCACAACAACAACAACAATAATAATAGTAATATCAGCGATGACTTACTGTAAGAATGGTACAATACATCTCCTTCACACAATCCAGCTTCGATCTTGATGAGTTTCAAGTCCATTCTAGGACCCAATTCGACTAGCTTGATGGCTCTTTGTTCAGATCTGCGATTACCTCTTCCGACATAATTTTGTGACAAAGTGACCGAACTATCAGGCCCATCTTCAACATCAGATTCAGAAGCAAAAGCCTCTCTCAAAACATATTCACTGACATCGTCAAACTTGTGCAAATCTGGCAATTTATCCTGGTTGGTGATGATTTTCTTTACGCCCTTGGTGACTCCAATAGGCTTGACGGTAATTGCATAATGCCTGAAGTCAATCGAATCGGTTTCTGTGTTATAGTTAAACAAAACAACTCTTCTGGCATCTGCCAAAACCATGTTAGCGGGGTTGATAGCTGGAAATAGGTTTTGTAGCATTGCTGTCATTAGTTTAAATTTCTGATGCTGTTGCTGGGCTTCAACACCACCAGCAGAGGCATCAACACCTGATGACTTGGGTGGATTAAAGTTGTTCAATAAAAGCAACGGAGCAATTTTTTGTTCGGCACCAGATCTTCGGGGATTTTTTTGTAAAGCTAAACAATCCTTTGTTAATGAATATTTCTGAACCCGGAAGGTAAGGGTGGGGCCTCGAGGTAATCTAGCAATCCTTAGGTTTGTACCCACGTCGGTTTGTGAAAACATCATAAAGTGACTAACCCCCAATGGGCCAGCAACGTTGACATAGTCACGGATTTTGTTGCTTTTGCGTTCCTTTAGCTTTGTGGCGGTGTTTGGTTCTAATACTTGACGGAAATCACGGACCAGGTTTGCAACGGTTCTTCCTACTTTGCCGGACTTTACGACAAATGATTTAGGGGTTTTTGGTTCGGTTGATGCTAGCTCGGCTTCTTCTTGAGCCTGCTTTTGGGTACGTTTTTTCTTCTAATATATTGATTATTGGTATTGGTATTTTATTGTTAAATATGTGCGTGTGTGTGAATGCGAATAAGACCGCAAATGAGCAAAGTAAATATTTTATTTTATCGGGCTTTGGTATTTGAATTTTCTTAATTCTTGAAATAAATGTGCAATTCCAATATGAATATACCAACTACTAGAGTTTACCCATGTATGTATTCTCGCATTTATAATACTGGTAAATACTTTTACTACTTACTCTTTTATGTGCCATTTCTAATACTTGCTAGGTTGAAAACAATAAAGTGATATATGTAAGAAAAGGATGAATGGAATCCAGCCGCCAAGTATCTCCAAAAGCTTTTATAGTTTTTTATTATGCGTATTGTAATAACTTTTTAACTTTGGTCAAAACCTGGTTAGTTTGAGAGAAAAAATAAAATAATCATGACAGAGATGATTTAATTTTACCCGATGATTAACAGCACATCCACGCCCACACATACAAACCAACATAATAAACAAACTACCCAAGAATGGCTTATTGGGGTCGATTTAGTCGAAAATATAGACCACCATTTAGAACCATTCATTTTGTAAAGTGGGCTCATGCTTTGCTACTTTTCGTTTAAATTCATGCAAAAATCCAACAATTTTCCGAACCAGTGGTCTTTAAAATTAGCATACGTGAAGTTATTTTGGAAGTGTGACCATTAGTTAATAAATACCGGCCATACAATTATTAGCAAATGGTCATCCTCCAACAACATTGGCGTATAAAATATGATACATTTCATAGCTAAGATCTTGGCTTGTGTTTCACTACAAGTCACCACACCGACTAACTTCAGTTACCATTTACGATTATAGTGAATTTTTAAACAGGGCTTTGGCATATTATAGTTTTGGAAAAGTTCGGAATCATTTTGTAATAATACTAAAGTTGAAAGCTGATGTATGCATCATTCATTCAACTCTTTAGCCAAAAAGGGGAAAATAGCTAGCTAAATTAAAGTGAAACAAAAATATGCCTGAAATGGGAGAGATATAGAAAGAGAGAGGTAGTAAGTAGTAGTGAGAGTGTGTAAAATCTGGAAGAGTAAATTAACATTAATAGGCTAATAATAGTTTGCAACTATGTCTGTGAGGAAGAGAGAGAGAGAGAGAGAGAGAGAGAGGAGGGGAGTTAGTTTGTGCGGCTTCAAGAGAACAGTTGAAATGAAGCAAATGTAGTGGTGTTGGCACGCGTGATCTGATAAATTCCGCGGTTAATTGTGTAAAGGTTGGAGAGATACCAATGATGTGAGGAGTGATACCACTAAACTTTACAACACATACTGTAATAATGTTGTCGCTTTGTTGTGCATGTATACTGATGATAGGGAAAGAGTACATCGCTTAGAGAAGACCACAATCACGAAGGTTGGTCTGGATAATAATATCGTTCACAGCAGCCATGACAAACTTAATCTGTGTAGTGTCTGTAGCGCAAGTAAAGTGGGTGTAGATCTGCTTGGTGTCGGACTGGTTAAGAGACACAAAACGCTTTAATATATAACTGCTTGCTGCACTGACATCACCCTCAGGACCATCGTAATCAGGGAAATAGTCTTTGAGTGCTGACTTGGGGAGTTTCTCACTGAACAAGTCCATCTTGTTAAGGAATAAGATGATGGACGTCTTGATGAACCACCTCGAGTTGCAAATGGAATCAAAGAGGGTCAAAGCCTCCTGCATTCTGTTAACGGTCTCATCTTCAATAAGAACCTGGTCATATTCACTAATTGCAACAAGGAAAAGAATGGCTGTGACGTTCTCGAAACAGTGAATCCACTTCTTACGTTCAGAACGCTGACCTCCAACATCCAACATGCGGTAGGTGAGCTCACCAACCCTGAATATGGTCTCGTTGATACCAGTGGTCTTTACTCTTGAGCGAAGAACGTCTTGGTCCGTGGGAACATAGTCTGGCTGGGAAATACGATCAATAGACTCAAAGTAGCTACACAGAACAAGTGATTGTGAATACAAAAATAGTTGGAGTTATTATAGCAGCTGCTAAATTTGGGCATAGAAATAGAAGTGTGGCGTCTGGAAAAGCCAAGCTCATTAGAATGGGTCAAGAATTATCAAAGAGAAAAGTGGCATCAGCAGTAGCAGCCTGAGCTTATGTGTGGCGAGCTTTTCGCTGCACCATTTTCCCAGAGTCCAAAGAAAGGTGCATATGCATGGGGAGTTGGAAAAAGACTTACTAGCTTGCAGAATCATTAAGTTGGTATTCGTTCGAACGGCTGAAGCATGTCAAGACACCTTGGTCTTCCCAAAGCTTCTTGATGGCCTCAGCAACCTTTGGTGGGAGGTACTCTGACTCAATCTGGCTTGGTTGCTCAAGGATGATATTTGCATAGACCTGGCTCTCGTCCTTGAACAGGGAAATCTCCAGGGCGTCCATAGCCTCCAGAATAACACGCATAGACTGGATAGAGTTGGAGAATATAATTTCCTTGAATGACTCGCGCTCTTCACGAGAGTATCCGCCATCATGGATAAGCTTCATCTGCTTAATGATGGTACTTTTACCGGACTCACCAGCACCTGTAGTAAACAATAGTTATAAGCAAACAGTAGGGATATGTGTATTTTAGTTAGTTGGTTGGAACATATTGCCACCAGGCAGTGTTTTGGTGTCACCCGTATGACTCATGGTTACTATTAGGGAAACTTACCGAGTAGGAGCATCTTGACTTCATTGCGTAGGTTCATGCGATCCCGCTTCAACTGGTTTTCAATTTCTTCGTTGGTCCGCTTGTCCTTTAGGTCCTCCTTGCTCATGTTACAACCCATTTTGACGGTATATTTCTCTAATAAATGATTAGAAAGATAAAGCGGCAGAGCGGAGTTAGTTGGTGGTGCTGAGCCAAGATGTCAATTGGCTATTTCAATGGGCTATGGGACATATAAAGATGTGTACATGTATGTTTGTATATATGTTCGAGTAAATAAGAAATATACATACCTGCTCAGGTATCGTAAAAACTAGATATAGAAAGGATAGTGCACGCACGCGAGACGAAAAATAAAAATAGAGAATAATTTAGAGCAATAGCAAATGCAGAGATGAGGAAAGTAAAGAAAAAAGAGGGTATTGCTGGTGGGCGAAGAGGGTGCTGCAGCAGTAGTAACAAGAAATCACAGATAACAAGAGGTTTTATAAGGCTTGTCCTTATTAGCAACAACAGCACAGAAGGGCAACAATAACACACAACAAAAACAACACAAAAACAAATGTGTGAAGAAAGAAATGAAACGGCAGGACTTTGTAGATAGGATAGACAAACAAACACGCACCTGGGGCCATGTTTGAAGCAGGCGTTTTGAAAGCATCCCACAAAGAAAGCAGCTGGCCAATGAGAATAGTGTTAGAGCATTCCAAACCAGATCAAAAACATGCGCATACGAAAGGATGTTTGTATGTGGGCTGAGTAGTAGGCTTTGTGCGTAATTGTAGTGGGGCTTAGATGGTGAACGCAGATAGATGGCCCACCTGAGCTCTTTGCCTTGTCCCCTCTTCCTTCCCCCTTGAAGCCCAAGTGGTTGGCTGAACCCCATTGTTTTGAAAGGCCGTGGAGGTGCCATAGATTCCCAAAACTGTCTTCTTTCAAAGATTCTCTATAGCTATATAATAACAATGGCCATAGAGAGACAAGCCAAATGAGGGCCATGCCAGGTGATGTACCTCAATGCCATTAAAGCGGCCATTAAATAACAAGCTTCTTGGATTAACAACGTTGACTTTTTCTTGAGACTAGCAAGTTTTGGGTCTGTGCCAGTGTCTGTGTTTGTATGACTGTGTGTGTGTATCAATGTATGTGTGCGTGAGCATTTTTGTGGGGTAACAAGTATGTGTACCTTCGACGCCTCCACTTCCACTCCCTCCCAGGCATCATCGCTACGACTACTTCTATCTTGCTAATTGCCCCCCTTGGCCAAGAAGAGCAGTAAACATGGGAAAGTGCTCATGATAGACATTTAGTCTTATCAAACGGCGAGAGCTTTATTAGTCTTTGAGTTTTGTTGCTCTTTTCTCATACATATTCTTGCATGTTATTGATAAGCTGACGTTCATGGTCTTGTCGTATACCGGTTAGTTATTAAAACGTGAAAGCGCCTTAGGTCAGACATACATGCTGACATGAATGCGCACTATGAGTGTCGCTCTTACGTAGTTGCAGCATACCCTTGAATGGCTTTGGTGTTCTCATAGAGCTGATAGCTATAGCACTCGACATGGAAAAACAGGGTAGCAGCCATACATGCCGCAAAACTAGAATGAGTTTCTCTCATCTAGATTTAGACAGTGAAGGTGGCGACTGAATCTGTTAGGATAGATAGAACAGGAAAACACATACATCCAAATATCCAAATATAGGGAGGATGATCAAAAGAACTTGCACCAAATAATAGGAAACCTCAGGTTGGTGGTTCTTGGGTGCCATGCTGGGGGTTTTAAGAACATTAATTTGTATGCGTGCATGTGCACAGGTATGCTAGTTAGTCAATTAACACTGATAAAAATCTGTGAATATGGGTAGCTATTTTTGAAGCGTGACCATTTGTTAATAAATTGTGACCACCCATCTGGCTGTAATTGCCCCTTTAATCGCTGGCCACCAAAAGATACACTTCAAAAACTACGATCCATATGCAGGACACAGCAGCATAAGGTCCACGCAAGAGGCGGGTGAGGCTGTTGGTGGCAGTTGCGGTGATCAAGATGGCAAGCTAAAAATTTGATCAAATTTTCATGGCTTCTCTTGTTGCTCTGCAGCAGCAGCGCCACCACTGGGTCCTCTAGCAAATGCTGAAGAATTACAATGAAAGCAGACCAGGACCACCGCATTACATGAGTGTGTATCCGAAGCTCCATAGAGCATACAGGCGATCCACATAAACCTTGTATTTTCCTGGAAATGATTCTGTCGAATAGTCCTAGTACACAGCAGGGCTGGCGGTGGGCCATTTGTAAATGAGGGATTCACCATCGCATTATGCAAAAATCTTGTTATGCTAGATAGCTTTGTAATAAAGGCAGTTGGTACTTTGGATTATGCTAGAGCTGGGAGAGAATGCTTGAGCCCATCCTGGTTCAATGTCCGACCGAGGACTGGCCAGCTGCGTGACTCGTTTGATTTCGCTGCTGCCATACTACAGGCTTTGATAACAATAAATGTTGCCCTTTTTATGAATGGTGCTTATAGCAAAGCAGACACAAGTGGCCGTTGAGTTCGGAAGCACATGATTAGCAATATATTTGCAAACATGCTTTGTTTTCAAGATTCTGTGTACGAAGCTTTTGATCAAAGAGGAATCCATTTGTTTATACAAGCTTTAGAGCTAGATGAGTGGTCGTGATGATGTGCCTACCAACCTATTGGGCCATGTGAATTTTCATACTTTGCTAGTAGTCACGCCCGAATTTGCTGGGGCACGTTCAGGAGCAGCGGTTGGTTGTTGGCGCCCCTTTTCACCTTGGTGGCCTAAACAAATATAGGGAGCGTATACCGAGCCGGTGTCCCAGTCTACTTGCTTGTGCGTGGACACGTTTGTAAGGATGGGTACATCGGGCTGCATAAAACACCCAAGAGATAGAATACACCAGTGGCTTTAAATAAACTGGGTAACACCCACTAGTGAGTCGAGTGGTGATCAGTGTCGTAAACAATGCGGAATGTAGGGCAGGGTGTGTTTGCAAAGAGACAAAAACAGGTCTATTTGATGCGAGTATATGGGAAGGAGAGCTAATGCCGAGATCGAGCCACCAGCTTGGTGCAGAAGAGAAAGAAAGTCATGGCGGCAAGGAATCCTTGGTGATGGAGGCAGCAAACGCAGTGGCATTGGGAGTTAGTGGGCAAAAGCATAGGTTACACAAGTTTGGATCAGACAGCTTGGCTCTCCATCTTGGCTGTGTGTGTGTAATGGCAGTGAGCACAGAACAAAAAGGCTAGAAGATGAGACATGATTGGCCGGATGCGAGGTTGTTCTCTTTTGAGAACTCACATATGCACAATACCCAAATGAATTCCCGCAATGCTATTTTTGTTAATGATGGCATGCTAATCGATCAAAAGGGCACAGTGTTCAACAATTAGCTTGACTATGACCAAAGTCTCGCACACTGGGAGGGCTTGCAGAAAAGGGCTTGGTATACTGGCATGACAGGTTACCAGTATATATCCACATATATCGGCAAGAAATAGTACCTTGATGTGCATATACGTGTATACTCAGCAAGGCACCTCATTAGTAGGCGCAGTTGCATGTCTTTTGGAAACAGCCAAGTTGCACTGCTATTTGGAAAGATAGCACACCGCCTGCACGGATGGCAATAGAGATCCATGACTGGTAGGCGAGGCACAGGTCGCAGTAGCAGTCCCAGCAATAACACAGGCCAGACCAGGAAGCGTTTGTTTGGGGAAGGGATGTTGGAAGCACCCTACAGGCTGTGCAAAAAGACCAACAGGAGCACGCCGTTCATGCCAGGCAGACAATCATTCAGCAGCCTTGATGGTGCAGCGCGGGTGTATCAGGGAGAGAGAGAGTGGATAGCGGAGGGTCCCCCAAGTGTGTCTTGGGCCAGTGTAGCACAATACTCTTTGTGGCTCGCACGTCTATACGAAGACAAGTAGATAGGGGTACAGGCCAGGGTGTGGTTTTCTCGTTCCGCCTCCCCCCTCCGTCAGCCAGTGATGAGCCCAGGCCAAGGGTGAAGGAGAGAACCATGGTGAGCATGGTACATTATTTAATGGCAGACCAGCAAGATGTGCAGAAAATCCGCTACATCCCTGTTCTTCTCACATCACTTAATCGCAAAATAGCACACAACACGTCTTTGGTTTTGTTCTGTTAACCCTCTTTCAACGTGATACAAAAGGCCTCTCGACCCAGCGCTACGGAACTTCTTGTCTTCCCCGCACGCACAAACTCATATAAACTTTTATACCGTGGTGTCTCCCTCCCTCTTTCTTTTCTTTGCCCTATTTTTCCATCTATCTACCCTGCTCTCTACCTTCCTATATTTCCTTCTTTTGTTTTTCTATTTCAACTGTGTATATCTACTTTCTTTCCGTATATAGCTCTTTATTTCAGCTTTCCTTAAAATGAACACCCGCACAGATAGGCAAGTGTCAGTTTATGCTGCCCTTTCTATAGGCATTCTGTTCCGGCAGCGAGCGTCCGTCGTCAAAAGCGCCACTGACAAAAACTTCCGAAAGACCTAGGAACAGCGTTTTTCATCCAGCTATAAAAGGGGGAAGAGCAACTTGATTGTCGTAGCCTCCATTGGCACTGAAACTAAAGGCTGATTGCTTTATGATTTATATAAATGTACTTTGTCGCCGATTTTATAGAAGCTACGAATTAGTTATAGTCCAGCAGCCAGGAAGTACACGCGAGCTTGGCTTTGGCGATGGCGACAGACGTGCCATTGATCCTCCGCCATTCGTGCAGCTAATAATCCGAGATTCCGATGGGAACGAGATTGTCCCTAGGTAAGAAGAGGCTGATGGGGGGTTTTGAGCCAGCAGTCAAAGTCGTCTCTCACGATCTTGGATGACAAATGTTCTGCTTACCATATCAATCGGATTTGTTCAAAGAGAGGCGTGGAGGCGCTTTGAACATTTCAAAATTACTTTGGTTTGGTAGAAGGCCATACATTGAACCACACACACGCACAGTATTTCCTACGATATTTTTGTTACTAGTATTGCTGCTGCAATTGTTGTTACTATTTTCGATATACCCACACACACTAACATGCCAAATATGGTATATCTTTAGAACATACGAAACAGAAGGATTTGTTGTAAACGCCAGCTTAAGATCTGCTGATGACGAAAATGATGCTACGGTGGTGCTTATCAGGCCAAGCCCAGCTGGGCTGCCGCCATCAATAGCCGAAACCCACCCCTTGCAGGAGACTAGGATGCTGACATGGGCATTGGTTTCGTCAGCCTACATTGTGAAAGACATGGACCAAAAACAATGCTGCTATTTTGTTTTTCCCGACCTTCATGTCCGCTCGAGTGGCGTGTTCAGACTGAGATTTAGTTTGATCAGAATTCCAAGGTAACACACATTGCATTGCTTGTCCTTTCACTCATCTACACACGCTTTCTATCAGCCTTTGTCTGATATGTGCGCGCTGACTAGGAACAAAAAATCTCATTCCATAATATGCTCTATAAAACACCCGATGTGTGGCTTGCATATCCCTTATCCGATGAGGCATCTTCCTTCCTAAAACACAATTGTTACCACGCCTTTATTAATATTAATATTATCATCATTGAAAATTTCATGACTCTCCTCACATCCCTCACCCTAACTTAGCAGGCTCTCCGTCAAAAGTGTGCCAATTGGTATACTCGCACACATTCCTGAAAACCTGGCCCACAAACCATACATTTTAGGCTAGTATTGGAGTGATTATTCTGGCACACTTTTAGAGGAGACACTGCCATGTGGCTATAACACCGCCCTTGTCCCTTGTACCTTTTCCACATAATAATTCCCATGGCCTACCATGTAATTTGTATTGTAAATGAGCATTGATCATCTCCACTGCCCCCATTTGTGAACGATTTACAAATTAATCGTGTTTATGTTTTTGTATGCGCGCGTATATATTTGTGGCTAATCGGATGCCACGACCTCCATACGATAAATTTTCTTTATTTCGAAAGTAGAGGATATGACGAAATAGAGCCCCGCCGAGTTGGTGAAGTTTTAACATATACAACTTCTAACACTTTTAATGTATATTCGTCAAAAAACTTTCCTGGAGTTTTTGGTAAGTAATTTTATATCATTTTTGCATCACCCCGTAGTTATTACTATAACCGTTGCGGTTTTGTCCTTTTTTAAAACTGGTTATAATCGCCAGATAAAAATGATTGGCGGTTATAGACCAGCCAACAAGGGGGTCAGGAGCGTGTATACACACATACACACATTCGTTCTATTGATTGATTCAAAATGAGGCACAAGAGTCGAGTACCTGATTGGGCCTGAAATATCCGCACGGAATTACTGCAACAGCAACAACTATTGTGATGGATTCATTTTTCTTTTTGTGTGGAAAGATCTAACAAAAGGTATTTTTTGGTTGGTTTTTAAATGCTATTTATATTGTGACGGGCGGATCTATCGATGTTCGCAGAATCCACCCCATTGACGAAATGTATAGCCGAACAGGTGCCAGGGATCCCCATTCGAAACAAAGGAAGACCAAATCCCACATTAGCAAAACAGAAATAGGGATTTCTTTAAGCGCCAAGCACAAATCGAAAAAATATCCATGGTTTCACATCACAAATTTTTTGCTGGTGCCGATGGCAATGGCGGTGGCAGCGATGATTTCGACTATAATCATGACAACTACGATAATGATTTTCTAATAACGGTTCATATACACATACTACCTTATAATAGCCTACCTTGCTTTACAATGTTCAGTGACACAGCCTGTGTCTCGTTTTCGCCACCCATCGACTCATCCGCCCGCTTAACAACTTACTCGCCTTCACATGGACAGCGGTTTATCTTACATTTTGGAAATTGAGCACAATGGATTTTCTTCGTGTTGTATTGCCGTTTCACTAGCGGTATTCAACAACAGCCAAAAATTTACTTGATCTTTGATGCGGACTTTAATTTATCTCCTTACACTACTACACCTAACCTAACCTATCCTAACCTAACCTATTCTATTCTATCCACACACACATATATATATACACATTTACGTACAAGTGGCAGCTTTATCCACCTGTTGTATCCCTCTAACCAGCTGATACTTGCTCCACAATATTCGTTAGTACTGCTTGGTACTTCCACACCTTTTGTAATATGTTGGTGATGATAGCAGTAGCGGGAATTATCTAGATCTTCGTGTTCTTCCTTACTACGCCACCTTATTTCTGTAAACCTACTATTAGTGTGTTCATTATTTCTTTTATTACTGTTATTAATTGCTCAATGTCAACACCCTCGGGTTGCACTCAGGGCGCAATTATTGTTTAATCTCTCTATAATGCGGAATATCATATATCCAAATCTTATAACGGATTGCTTAGACATACAAGACTTAACTTAACCTATTTAAAGGCGAGTAAAATTGTCATATTAGAGAACTTTTTAACTAATTCATCATCTTTCTTGAACTAAGTCTTTTAAATGATACCATCTTATGATTATATCTCAGTTACGGCGTAATTGTTGTTAATTACTACTATAGCTATATTTCTTTTTCTTTTCTCATATATTACTATTGCTTCTATTTTATTCGTTGTCCACTTATAAGGTCATGTCTACTTCTTTCTCCTATATCCACCCCCACTCTTTCTTTTTTGTGAAAATATATGCTATTATTATTACTATTACTGTTTTGATATTTTATATTATCAAGAGTCAAGTTTTATTCTGTTTTAGATAGTGTGTTATTATAGTTAGCTTCCTCCTAACTAAAAAGACACCCAACCATTTGATAGGTCGAGTATTCTAAACATAATGGATCAATTCATTATATTTCTATTCTAAATGGTTTAGTAGGAACGAATTCTATTAGAGATCAGGCAAATATAAATTTGTGCTAGAAGGACAAGGGCGAAAAATAAAACATATAAAATAATAAAAATAAAGCTTTATACATAATCTATTATTATTATTATCAACATTGTCAAAACTACTAATGTTATCTTGGTAGAGACATTGTCATTTGTCTTTCCCACCTTCTTCTTCTGGTCACAGACTTAGGTCCCATTTCAGGCTGTGGATTTTTCCAAACATTATTGGTATACATCCAACCATCTTTGTCTTTGCTTCCCAACAGCACCTTAGCCTTGTTGCCATTTTTAGTTTTCTGATTAGCTACGGCCCAGGCGGACTTGTTGATCTCCCATTTGCTCTGGTCCTGCCACTCATAACCAGGATCAGGTGGAAATGTTTCTTTATTCGGAAATGAGGTCTTTCCTGATTCATCGCTCCATGCCGATCGCTCGTTGGCAAAAAATCTGGGAAGCCAACCAAGTAGTACCCACCATCTTTGATTCTCGTATAGGACTGCGAGCTTGTTTTTTGTTTCTGGAATCGGTGTTGTTGTTGGTGATGATGATGATGACAACGACGACGACGACAGATGTGGTGGTGCTGGTTTGTTTGGACTTTCGATTTGGATTTTTCCTTTTTGGCCAATACAATCCTCACCATCATTAAATTGTTTGCAATTCTTTCTTCGAAGATCGTCGCCATAATCATCATTAATAATACTACTGCTATTTTTGGAGCTGCCACTGCTACTAGTTATGGAGATAGAGGAGATAGGTCTGGTGCTAGAATTCTTTGGATTCTGATCTTTAAAGGATTTTTGATGTTTCCCCAACAAAATATTTTCTGGTTGGTCAATGCGTTCACGACTCCCAAGTCGATCAAACAAATTTGCAAAAAAAAATTTACGGGGAAAAATCCTAATATAATGGCTGGATGCCGACACCACCATCTCCACGTACGATAGAAAGTCATGGAAACACCATTGATAAAGTCTAGGTCCACAAACAACAAAGACAGCCTTGACCATTGGCGATGTTGATAGGAGTGCTAGGTTCCCAGCAACCATTATCGCCATCCAAATGGGTACCCAGTATAGAGCCACCATTATTGTCAGCTGCGATATACAAAGTAAGCAAAGTATTATTATGGTGTATGTGGGGTGTGTCCAGTCTACCAGATACTGGTGGGTTATACAGTAGTCGTATAGCTTGCAGTACATTCCTGTTAGATTCTGATTAAATTGGGCATTGCGATTGATCTGGACATCTGATGTCATCAATGCTCTGGCAATGTTAAATGATGTGATCGTGGGTAATGGCGAATATACTTTTTGGGCGCTAGCTGGGGTCGTTGCTGTTGTTTTACCCTTCGATGACGATGACGGCGACGACGATCCTTGTTGTGATACGTTTGAAGAGATGGCTGACATTAAATCCCTCATATTAAGTACCAGTTCCTGAACCATAGTGGCTTGTTTATTAGAATCACCTTCACTCAGAATACTACTGGTGTCTTGATCACTCAAAGTGTCCTCGGGTGGATTTGGTTTGGTTGACTCTACGCTAACTGCTGTGACTCTGGATGCTGAGGATCTTGCAGAGGATATGCTGACCGCATCTGTTGTTGATTTCCTTTTTATAACGGATCCACGAATAGTTGGGCTGGTCTTGTTGGTATTCACCGAGTCCCGATCATCGGCTTCGATCTCACCATTTCTCACTTCCTTACTTACGAATCCCATGATTATATATACAATTGGCAATGTGGTTGGGACTATGAAAAGCAGCTGTGGCTTCAGACATAGTATGTTAAATAGCAACAGGAATATGGATGTTGACTGAGGAAAAGTCCACAGTAACAAGTCTTTTGCAAAGTCTTCAACCTTGGTCACTGGACCGACTTTTGCCAAAAAATTCATAATATTGTTTGGCATTGTTGAACCAAGCGACAATGGTGGATTCGAGTCCTCAATGATTTGCTTGTTGATGCCCTTTTGGACATCGTATTCCTTTTTGATTTCAAAGGCAAGACCATTACGAGGCATCTGATCATCCCCGCCGACATCCTGTAGACCTATGACGTTATGCATGAAGTTTACGTTAGGAAAATTAAAAACAGAGCTTTGTTTGTGTGATCCAATGGACTACAACGATGGTGATGATAACAACTTACTCTGTGAATTTGTAGTTCCGCTGCCATTATTGTTGTTATTGCTGTTGCTAGCACTAACAGCGCCATCCTTTCCTGGACAGACTGTCGTTCGCATCGCACTCTCTATACACTTGTGGTGTATTTTTTGCTTACAAACTAATAGCAGACAAGAAGTGTGGATGTGAGATTACTGCGCAGAAGTATGTCTGTGGCTTTTAATCTTAATAAGAAGTGATAGCAGCGGAAGATTGAGCCTACCTTTGCACTGGACGCCTTGGTGGTATGTGCCCCATATAAAAGCCTCGCAATAGCCACAAAAGGTCGGGCTATGAAACGTACATGGGTAATACACGTGCTTGTTGGCTGAGCCCAAAGACATCAAGTATTAGTTGTGAATAGCTACGGTGGTGTCTTAGGAATAGGATTAAGTTAATAATAATACAGAATAGAAAAGGAGAGTGTGGAAGAAAGGAAGAGAAAAGAAGCGGTTGTGTCAAAATGCCATGAGGTAGGTCAATTAAATAACGGGGGTACACCAAAAATCAGGGAAGTAGAAATTGTATACAGAGCCATCTACCACCTTAATTGCGAGCCATGTGCAGAGAGACCAGATGATCCTTTGCTGTCGGCCTTTCAAAGACAATCCTTGGTTTGATATTAGTATTGTTTAGAGTTCCACTTTAACAGAAGAGCAAGAGCACGGACAACAATTTCTTGGCGCGTGATGGCCCTGGTGCTAAGATGACAATGTCAGTCTTTTTATGTGAAGCCTAATACATTAAATCTGCAAATATGGGTCAGCCCTGCCTCGCTTTCTCTTATCAGGCGCTTGTGCATGGGCCTAGAAAAGCAACGACTTTTACAAGTATAGCAATATTGTTATTGAGAGTAGTGAGTGTGTGTCACATTGGTTGCCACATCTTTTTTCCGTCTGGTGCTTTGAAACCTGAATTGTCAGACACTAAATGAAAACTAATTTTTCCCTCGCCTTTGGCCGATTGCCAAACGGCCCTCCTCCTCCTCTGTATCCTGTTTTTCTCCTATAGAGATTCTTGACAGAGCTCGCTATAAGACCAAGTTCTACTACTAATCAGCCATACAATGTCTGTAGGTGGGCCCTGGTAAGCTATATCATAAATTCGAAAAATGATCTTGGAAATTTGTACAACTTAATCATAACAAACATTGGCCAAGGGAAGAATGAGAGTAGGGGGCAAGGTGTGATTTGACAGGCTCTTCATCAAAAGGAAACAATCTTGTGTCCTCCTACATTCCTGAAAGTTTAGCCCATAACTCTTATATTTGGGGAGCATTGGAGGGATTATTCCAATATACTTCTAAGGGAGACTCTGCAATATGGGTAATAATTTTTGAAGGGCGAAAGTTTACTAGTAAAACTGGACATCCATTAGGCTGGGATTGCCTCTATAATTACCGGTCACCAAAATTCACCCTTCAAAGACTATGATACATATGGATGGTTATTTTTGAAGTGTGACCATTTGCTAATAGCCTGTGATCACTCATTTAGCTGTGATTGCCCCTATAACCATTAAACACCAAAAGGTACCTTTCAAAAATTATTACCCATATTAGAAATGGTTTGGGATCATTGAATCTTGGCCCAAATGATTCATGGTCTAACATATACTATATAGTTTTTATTAACCATTTTTAGGGGTCCATTTTTATTTAATGCTTTGTGATTTTAGTCATAATCAATTGCCTCTATTAAATCAATCACAAATACAACCCTGATCAAAATAAAATTTTGTCTTGGCCCTTGACTTATACGGTTATTGCTTTATTATATTTTTTACATACGACTTATAATTCAAGTACAAAAAGGCTCTGGGAGCTAATAAATTAAACTCTATAAAATACAATGTCTAACCCAAATTCACAAGAGTCAACAACACTAGTAACAAAAAGTGAAGCCATAGTTGACAGGCCAGTAGAGGACGAATATGTCGAAAGTGACTGTTCTGATGAATACTATATGGAGTCAGAAGATATGGTTGGCTATGACGATGGTTGGGATGAAGCTTCAGGAGATATCACCAAAAAATTCAACCAAATGCGTGAGCAAGCACGGCAAGCCATGGCCCATGCAACAAAAGCTGGCTCAACCACAACGACAGCTGGGGCTAGCACAGATGCAACGACGAGCAGCGGTGCTGTAATAGCAGCAGCCAAGACCAAAAAGATAGGAGGAAAATTAGCAGAGCTCAACAAATACGCCAGCCGTATCCATTTGGACGATGGATCAAAAATGAATGTTCCAACATCAGTAGTAAATGATATCAAAATGAGTAGCAAAAAGGCTCAAGGAAACTCCAGTACTCCACAAAAAGACAAGTCTGACCGCGCCACCACCGAACAAGTATTGGATCCCAGAACCCGAATGATCCTTCTAAAAATGCTTAACCAAGGAACCATATACGAAGTAAACGGCTGTATCAGTACTGGAAAGGAAGCCAATGTTTATCACGCAGTTACCGAAGACGGCGAACACCGAGCCATCAAAATCTACAAAACGTCTATCCTGATTTTCAAAGATCGTGACCGCTATGTATCGGGTGAATATCGATTCCGTCACGGATATTCTCGTCACAATCCACGAAAAATGGTTAGGTTGTGGGCTGAAAAAGAACTGCGAAACCTGAAGCGCCTACACTCGGCTGGAATACCATGTCCCGAGCCACTGGTATTGCGCCAACATGTTTTGGTTATGAGATTCCTTGGCAGCCAAGATGGATGGGCCTATCCTAGACTAAAGGATGCCCAAATCTCTATGCAAAAGTTCGGTAAATTGTATTGGCAGCTGGTTCGTGACATGCGTGTCATGTATCAGGTTTGTCATTTGGTCCATGCGGATTTGAGTGAATACAATATTCTATACCATTCTGGGGTGCTTTATATTATTGATGTGTCACAGTCGGTCGAACATGATCACCCATATGCCCTGGACTTTTTGCGCCACGATTGTAACAATGTGACGGAATATTTCCGTCGTCGCGAGGTCCAGGTCATGAGTTTAAGGCAACTGTTTGACTTTATTACTGATCCTAACACTGGAACTTCGACAGATGAAATTGATGCTGAGCTAGAAAAGGTAAGCCATGCACCTCCTATTGATTTATAGCTCTTACGATGGTCAAGCTGTTTGCATGTATCTAATTGGCATATCTTCTGATGTTGTTTTTATAGATCAATAAAAACCTTATAGCGCTTTCGCCCGAAGAGCTTGAGAAGCAGAAAATTGATGACCAGGTCTTCCGGCAGTCATACATTCCACGTTCTCTTGACGAAGTCATTGATTATGAGAGAGATGCTGATAAGCTCACTCGTGGCGAAGATGAAGATATTTTGTATACTAGAATGATTGGGCTTAGAATCAAATCTGATGCTGACAAAAATACAGCCCAAAACGGAGACTACAGTGATGACGATGATGAGGACGATTCCGACTTCGACTCTGATTCTGGTCCTGACAACTCTGCTGAGGATGATGATAGCGATGGCGACTCAAATAGTGAATCAGAGTCTTCATTTGCTGAAAAGGACCATGCACCCAAGGGCAAAAGGTTTGAAGACAGAAAGGCCAAGAAGGAACGTAAACAAGCTGTGAAAGAAGCCAAGCGCGAAAAGAGGAAAACCAAGATGCCCAAGGCAGTCAAGAAGAGAAAGGAAAAGGCTACAAGCGGCAAGAAATCCAAAAAGTAAACTCTACATCTATGATATCGGTTATAACCATTAAAGTCTTTTAAAATCAAGATGTATTGTTTTTTGTTTTATTTTGAAAAGACTTGTAATTGATCGAATCTGTTGCACAATCCTTTGTCAATAAATTATATATATATATATACAATTTCAATAGTGACATACCTTTTGGAATTGTAAATAAAGTTGTGTTCAAGTTTAAACACAAGTAATGCTATTACCAAAGCTTAAATTTAACAAGGCTGTATAGATGGATCAAATCACACAATTAACAATAAATAATTTTATCAACAAATTCCTATAGTGCCTGTTTTGTGGAAGGCATTGTAGATGGAGTTGAGTGAGCTAAACGGGTGAGTGAATAAGTGTGGAAGACTAGTTAGGGGCTAGAAAAAGCACAAATTGGTCATTAACTTTTTTAGAGCCATTGATAGACCAGTGATGCTTGAGGATCGAAATCAATCTATATAATTCTTCCCTTCAGATACCCCTTCTTCGTAATACTGACAAGATTTTTTTGGATTGGTGTTGACTAAACTTACTGCTACACTCAATCAACAGGGATTATTTGAACTTTAAGACGCTTGTTATAGTCGCCATAAAGTATAATATCGGCACAGCCACTAAAAAACTATACACACGTACATTAGAAGGTTTCTTTTTGACGACCTTCATGCTTTACTAATACTCACAACACTTTCTCTCCATAATTATCCCTGTTTATCTACTTTTATCCTTTGTGTTTTAATATTGGTTATACACGCCAATTATCTTAAAAGCAAGAAATAATTTTCTAGGTCAAAGGATTTGTGAATTTTACTTACCAATCTACCTCCCAATTTACTACATATACATATAATCATTATACAATAGTATTGCTTTGAAATGACACAAAATTTCCGATTCTACCGCAACAAGTTCCCCAAGCCCGATGATGTGGTAATGGTCAAGGTTACCCAAATTTCAGAGATTGGCGCATATGTTGTACTTGAGGAGTATAATGAAATCTCCGGAATGATCCTTTCGTCCGAATTGTCACGTCGTCGCATTCGCTCGATTCAGAAAATGGTTCGAGTGGGAAGACGCGATGTTGCCTTGGTACTTCGTGTTGACGAAGAGAAGGGCTATATTGATTTGTCGAAAAAGAATGTCACTGAGGAGGATAGAACAAAGTGTACTGAGAAGTTTGAAAAATCAAGAACTGTAAGTATATTAGCTCATTTGTATTTATAAATGTTTGAAGGCAATGCTTTCCTTAATAATGTTGGCAGCTAGGCCGATAGAATATAATATGCTAGCATACCACATTATTGACCTAGCATTAGCATAGAGCGCGCTCACTAATCACTATATACACCCTCTTCTATCATAAACCCCTTTAATCAATCAACCAATGATAATTATAATGTTTATTGCGCTATTAGGTTCACAGCATTTTGAGGAATGTTGCCGCAAACACTGACGCAGATCTCGAACAACTCTATGAAGGATTTGTCTGGGACCTTTACGACAAATATGGCCATGCCTATGATGCATTCAAGATTGCTGTTACTGAGCCTGACACAGTTCTCAAAGGCTTTGATATCGACCCTGTTGTCAAGGCCGAGCTTCTCAAGCACATTGGACGTCGTTTGACTCCTCAGCCAGTAAAGATTCGTTCAGATATTGAAATCACCAACTATACTTATGACGGAATTGAGGCTATCAAGACTGCCATCAGAGCTGGTCTCAAATTCTCGACAAAAGAAATTGATATCAAGGTCAGGCTTATTTCTCCCCCGCTCTTTGTTGTCACTACTACTTGCTTAGAAAAGCAAAAGGGTATTGATGCCGTTACCCAGGCTACCCAGGCTATCGAAGAGGCGATCGTTAATAATGGTGGTATATTTGTCATGAAGATGAAGCCTAAAGCTGTCAGCGAGACTGATGACAAGGAATTGGCAGAGAAGATGGCTCAGGCCGAAAAGGAGAACGCCGAAGTTTCTGGTGACGACGAAAGTGACATGGATGCTGATTTCTAAATTTTTAAACCTTTAGCCAAAATTTGTTAATGGAGGAATATTTCGAGTAAAGATACTAAGGAAGAGTTTACAAATGTTGTTGTAACTCTTTCTATTCACAATTTACATAGCTGATCCTACTACCATCATTATTTTTGGACATGGTTTAGTTTTTTCGCATCCAGGCTTAAAAGACTGCTTTTGATCTTTAGAGGCTATTTTTCAATAAATTTTATTCTCATCAACTATTTTCAAATTAGTATTTTGTGGTGCAATATCCTCCAAGTGTATCAGAATAAACCTTTGAATACTATCCAATGACCAAAGGAGCCCTGGGTAAAAACATATGATTTGTCTGAAGTATGTAAAAGGCATTTGAAAGAAACTATCTTGTTTTTCCTTTTTAAGAGTAATCAGTCTATTAATAATAAGTCTATGGATCAATTACCTTGGATTGAATTAGACTACATTTCAAGTATTTTATCCATCAAAGCAATCAATTGACCAAAGCAACCATTGTCACCAAACTATTTATATATTTGACCTGTTTAGCTGCTTCGGAATTATATCGCTTATATTGCAATATCACTCAAAATTTTGCTATCGGTTGAGCACGACTTGGGCTAATTAATTTGGAGGCTTAGGTAGATAAACATACGGACATGCATTATTATTTATATTTTAAACCTGAAATTGAGTTGGTTAATTAATTCGCCTATATGTAACCACAGGTTAGTATTCTTATTAAAACTGGATTATTTAACATAATTAAAAGCGGAAAGTTGGCTTAATTAGTTTGCAGAATAGAATCCAGAGTGGGTTCAATAAGGATGATAGTTTTTGAAGGGTATCTTTTGGTGACCAATGATTATTACCCACGATTGCACAAACCCATTGAAACAAAAGACATTTGAAAAACATTATACTTGGTATGGAACTAAAGTAAGTGACCCAAAAGCCTGTTTAAATTCCCTCCTTCTATTAATATTAATATTATTATTATTATTATTAGTGGCTTTGTTGTAACAACAGAAACATGCACACACGAATATAGCTAAAGCATTGCTTGTAAATCACTACTACTACTACCAATATTGATAGATGTTGCTGCATAATGACACCAAGACTATATCTTCTTGCTTGCCACTGGTCCCAACTCACAAGAGCTATCTACCCCATCACACGCACATGTACAGAATACTTGTAGTACTATAAAGCCTTGTATCGTGGATTAGTAATAGGCCAGGAAAGTACTATTTAGAAAGCTATCTGATACACAGGAGGTATATTTGTGCTTCTTGACGACTTTGAACCAGACATTAAACCTGAATAGATACTCAGGTGTTTATCCGTAGGTCGAGGAATATAATATATTTTGGATAGTTTGACCTCCAGATCGCCATCTATCAAATTGCCAAGTAATTGTAATGGCATGTATGTGGTAGTATTTTGCTGTGAATACCGTCGTACTGTTAGTCTATCCGTACCACCATTATAGCTATTCATGGACTGATTACCACATCTCCATCTCCTAGGGGCACTCATAGGTTCTGGCTTTGCAAAGTGTCTAAAATCCATTCATTATGGTAGTACAAGCTTTCATTAATTGCATTACTCTATTTATATTCTCTCTTTATTACCCACAAAAGGTAATAACTGTCGCCCAGCCATTGGGTAGGTACTGTGGCCTCCAATTGACAACTCTAAACTTGTTTTTGTGTCAATTAGGATTGGATAAGCATCTGGAGCCCTAATAATCATCATTATTATAACCAGTTTGTGACCACTTTGAATCTCCCCTTCCTAACGTTAGCACTAATTTTGCACCACCGCCGCATGATATTCTGTTCCACGAGAGGTGTTGTTGTTCAGTCTCTGCAATTGGATTCTATTTTCTTTGTCTCTTTTATTAGCCTTGATTATAGTAATTAGTAGTTGCCATGGTAGTCCTGGTGGTTATCATCGTTCGTCCAACTAGTTTAACCTGAATATGCTTTCTGGATAAATTCTTGTACCGTGACGTATTGTATTTTGTTGCGGTGCTATAAAAAGTCATATTGGCAATAAATTTTGGTTGTTGAAACTAGCTTAGCATCTCTTTCCGGAGACTATCTATCTATCTAGCTCCCAACTAGTCAAAGAAATATTGGTGGGGCTATCAGCAACATCCTTGTCCGTTTTGTAGTTATACACATTCGCAGCAGCAGCAGCAGCAGCAGCATCAACGGTTTTAAAAGACGGGAAATAATTCAGTGGAGTTCTCAATTATTGGAATAGTGGCTTGGCCAACAACGAAAACAACACTTGGAGCTGTTGCCCGATCTTGGCATTGGCACATCTCTCTCGCTCGCTTGCTCTTTGTCTTGCATACCTGAAAGTCCCTCTCCACTTGCAAGTCTTTCAATTTGAATAAAAGTGGCCTCCTTTTAAAGACCAGAGCCATTGGTTTTATTACTGTGATTGGTGTAGATCATTCCGTCACCACTTTATAAAAGCGCCTTTTTGCTGTTATAATTAGGCACATCTCCCCATTACAGACCACAACATATCACCCAAATTGCAATATAATTTGCATGGTATTCCTGATGCCCTGGTTAATGGGTGATGCAGGCAATAAATTAGTGGCCTTTGAGAAGATCATTCACTGCAATACAGCCAGGGGCGAGACAGAGAAGTGGCTGCTAAAAGGACATGCAGGTTTTGGTCATTAAAGAGTGTGGGGTGAGAGGAAGAAAAGGAAAGAGGATGAACTGGAAATATTTATTCACAGTGATAGTGTAGCAGAATGGGGTAACTATTTGCAAATCATTATAAAAAGAGAGTAGGCGTATGGTGGGCTGGCCAATATATTAGTGGGAATAATACATTCTGAGATCAGGTTTTATGTTGGATCTTTTTCTTCAGGTGAACTATAGTCGTTATTTGATGATATCTGATATTAATAGTTGTTCATACTAGATTCAATTACTTTTGCAGGTTGTCAAATAAATCTTGGCTTGGCTGGTGTATTGTAGTATTGTGTGGCAAGGTAGTTTCTGCCAACATTAATCTTGGTCAACCTTTCTATTATATCCGTGGGATATCCTTTTTTGTTTACATTGAATTTGTGTGTCTCCTCTGGGTTTGTAGAAATTAGTTGCACTTGCTGCTATTAGAGCAATCAGGTTTACATCCATATTCAGTATTGATGCAGGTATAGCAGTAGACCCTTGCATACCAAAGAACGAGTGGTGGCTTTTTACCCTGATCTGAAGAAGGAAATTTGTTTTAGCTAGTCAACCTGCTGTTTTATGGCTTTATTTTCTTCGTTTTGCTTCATTTGTACTGATAGCAATGGACTTTTTAACTGGGCTATTGATATTCTCGAATGCATTAATTGGTTTTCTCAATTTTTTGAAGTTTTTGTTTAAACAGGTTAAGATTGCTTCTTCCCTTTGGTGCTTTCAATTTTTGGCCGATTTTTAAAATAAATTCCCCTGCCATCTTTCAACAGCTTAACTTACCCCTTCGTATATGATGGGCATGACCAAGTCTGTTGATGGATGGGCAAAGTCACGCCAAGGGATAGCCAGACGATTGGTCAAGTGTATTATGAGAGCTACATAAACTCCCCGTCTTATAAACAATGATATAAAGAATTCTTTGTTCCTCTAAAAAATCTGAACACAAACACAATGCTGGCACTTACGAATAGCTGAGAAGCCCTTGTGAGTGATAAAGTGGCTGTAGTTGGTCGGTTCAAATGCCGATTCGTGATACCCCCGATCTATGTTCAATGCTCAATACATCATTAAATTTTATTGGGAGGGCGTGGTGTGTGGTTTAAACTATTCCTTAAACTCGCACACAGAGGAAAAAGCTTAGTGGCCAAGCTCCGTATAGCCTCAGTGTCAGTGATTTTTTCTGCTTTACACCATAGAGATCAACCAAGATGCCCCTTAGCCAACTCATCGCCAAGCTTTGTCATTGTGGGAGGAAACGAGCTTGTGTCAGGTCTCACTTACCAACCATTTAAGCCCATTACATACCTCTGATACTGAAATTGACAGCCTGTAAATGCCCAAAGTTATTGCAGCCTTCTTAGCTGAAGATTGGCTTAGCTGGCTTGCCAGAATTTCTTGCAATGATCACATCCCCACCAGCGCCCCCTCCCGGTTTTTTGTGTCTGAAGTATGTGTGCATTGACTAGTGATTTTAGCCACCTGGGCCCAAATATTTTCAGTGCCAAACTCCAATGGCCAAAACAGCCATCCCACATTCCTAACGACGTACCCTGTTCTGTCGCACCTTATTTGGTTGTACCTGTTGTAGTTCCTTTTCCAAGCTACAGCCACTCCCAAGTGGCCGCCACTGCCATATGGTTAGAGCCAGAGCCACTTTTCGCCCTGTAGTATATAAACCATTGCTTTATCTCCGGTTTGAAATCAGTCAAGCAATTGTCCAACATTTACATTTCCCTAAAAGCTTCTATATAACTATCTACAGCTTTGACATCTTCATTTATTATTACCAGCTGTTTTTATCTATCGGCATTGTCCGCCATCCTCCAAAAACTTCGTCTTTGCACCCAAACATTATTCCATCTTAAGAAGCACTGGCATCGCATTGTATTCTTGCCATGTCTCTGCTATCCAACATGTCGAACCTTACCAAAGGAAGCAACAGTGGCGGCTCCTCATCAGTAGCTGCTACCGCAGCAGCAGCAACAGCTGCCATTAAAAGTCGCAACGGCGGAACCTATTCGCATAACCGTCAGTCATCTAACAAGGACAGCATCGGCACTTCAGGTGCAAAGTTTGCCAATATAGACCAAAGTAATCCCAGCTTTACGCTCTCAGACTTGGCCAGTCTATCTCCCTTCAGCAACAACCGTAACTCCATATTCCGTGTCGTCATTATTGGCGGCTCTTTTGGTGGCATCCATGCTGCCAAGGAACTAGAGCGCCAGTGCACTTCGCGTCAGCTCCAAATCACAGTGATCGAAAAGCGAGATAAATATTATTATAATCCCGCGGCGCTTCGGGCCGTTGCTTACCCGCAAATTATCCCATGGCTGTGGTTGCCCTATGATCACATTTTCAACAAGCCCAAAAACAGGGTTATTCAAGGATCAGTCGGTGCCGTGTTGCCTGAGCAGGTTGTGCTTACCGATGGTCGGGTCTTCCCCTACGATGTCTTGTGTGTAGCCACTGGTTCTGAATATCCTAAACCCTCCAAAATGGACACTCCCAGCTCACTTGTAGGTATGAGCGAGCAGTTCGACTTTGCCCGCAAGGTCAAAGAAGCCGATTCGATCCTTGTAATTGGCGGTGGAGCGACTGGAGTTGAAATGGCTGGCGAAATCGCAGCAGCATATCCCAAAAAAGAAGTGACAATCGTACACAAATGTGCCCACTTGCTTAACGGCGAAGGTAACGCAAAGTTCTGGAACAGGCTGTACAAGGAACTCGAGTCAATGGGCGTCAATATTATTCTAAATGAACGAGTCATAATACCCGAAGATGATCCGCTTACCTATGAAATCCACCCTAGATGGATGAAAACCACCAGTGGGAGGGAAATCTTCTCAGATTTGCAGTTTTTGTGCAGTGGAATTCAGACCAGGTCTGAGTTCATGTTTTCTCTCGTTCCAAACCAGGTTGAAAGGATAATCAATCCACAGACTGGTGAAATAAAGGTCCGCCCAACCCTACAGATTGCCCACCCCGACTTCCCTAACATCTTCTCTGCTGGCGACTGTACTAACATTCCTGGACAGAAGTTGGCCGGTAAGGCTGACAGCATGGGTAAGCATGTAGGTGCTTGTATTGCAAAAATGTTCAAGGCGTGGAAGAAGGGCCGTGAAAACTGGAAGCATATCTCGCTGCCTACGTGGGAGGATCCCACTTACCGTATTTCGATCTCTCTAGGCTCTCAGGGTGGTATCACCCACACACCCTGGATTCTCCTTGGCTCTTGGGCTACACGTTTTATCAAAAGCAAAGATTTGTTCTTGCTCAAGCGTTATCGCGAATTCGGGCTTTATTATGACCCGCAGTGGCGAAAGATGGTTGAAGAAGACCATGATCCATTTGGCGCCCCTGCTTGGTGTCCTCCAGTCAGTGACCAAGATTATCTTGAACACCTTTCACAGGCCATAAAGAATGGCAAGGACCAGGACACAAATGTCCAGGAAAACATTGTTGCCAAAATGCCCCAGCAGATCTCTACGCCAGAGTCAGAGGCATATAAATCGAAAGCCAGTATGATTTCAAAGTCTGTATCACAAAACTTTGATCACCAAAACCCAACCCAACAGCTTCAGCAGCTTCAGCAACTCTCACAACAGATGCAGCAGATGAAGATCGAACAAAAGAAGCGCGAACTAGAGTTGCAACAGCAGGAGTTTGAGCAGCAACGATTGGAACAGCAACGTTTGCAAGAGCAGATGCAACAACATCAACAGCAGCAACAGCAGCAGCAATTCCAACCAGTTCAGCTCCGCCAGGTATATATCGCACCAGATGGTACCCTAATTGACCCCAGCACTATGACAAGGATTGTTCCTCAACAGCAACAGCAGCAAGTATCCCAACCAATGTCCCCACATATGGTATCTCAGCCAATGTTCCAGCCACAAATGTCACAACCCATGGTATCTCAATTCGCTCAGCAATTGCCCCAACAATACCAGCCACAGTACTATCAAGACCAGCAATACTGTCTCAACATTCGTCGTCGTTCTTCAACACGTATTCCAAGTCACAACAGCTATCCGCAGAGCACAACTTCCTCTTCATATGCTGCTCCAGTAAGTACCAAAGCTGTAAATGGAGGAGAGGAAGATCTGCTATCCGTAGAAGAAGAGTTGGATGAAAAGACAGACAGCCATTGTGTCATGACTGCCCAAGAAGCTGATGATGTTCATAAGCAGGGCGAGAATCAACTTCAACAACAGGAGGCTGAAGAATATGAGCGTGAAGAAAAGTCACTGAAGGAGAAGGCCAAGCTTCCACCTTCTTTCTTGTCTTCTGGATATAACCGTCTTAGCGAAGCATCTTTCTTGGACCATGTTGATTTAACCAATGATCCCGAGACAGAAGTTCCTGCCACTGTTTCTTCAGGAAGTGTCGCAGCGACATCTTCCGCCATCACTACCGCAGATACCAGTGCACCTATGGTCACTTCGCCAGTAATGACAGTCTCAACTGGCACTGCAGGATACATGAACGCTGCCTCTTCACCAATGGTTCCTCCTACATCTCAGATAAGCCCAATTGCTCCCGACAGTACTCCCATCACACCAATGTCAACTCTTCAAAAGATTCCAACTTCAACCACTGGAGGTTGGATAGACGATGACGGTGCAACAAACGGATCCTCATCAACACTATCTTTTCCTGGAATCTCAGCTTCGTTCACCACAGCCACAAACAGTGCCGTACATAATAATGGTGTAGCTGGTGTTATCGCTACATCTGGGCCATACATGGTACAAGGACCGTCAACAGCTACCATCAAATCACCCATCTTGACATCATTCACCAATAATACTTCAACTCAGTTCCCGCTAAGTCATACTAAGAAGTCGTCTGCATCATCTATCATTTATAGTAAAAATGGAATCCAACAAAACCCAAACTACCAATTACCAAAGGGATATACTGCACACCTTGAGCCTGCTTCGGTTGATATTAATGCCAACTTGTATTTGTCTAATCAGTTGGCTCCCACCACTTTTGTCCAAACCAACCCCCAATGTTAGTTCATGTGCTGGTTTAATCTCTCTATCCATTTATGCCTGTGTGGGTGTGAGCTCCATTAGTTGGTTTCTCTCATTTTTCTCAGAAGTCTACATTTCATCTATGTAATATTCTAGTAGACACAAAATTCAAAAAAACTCCATTGTGGTACTTTTCTTCATTATTTCAACTTTTATTTTATACATCGATTCTGTAATGTCTCATAATCTTTATTATGAAGATCTAAATTTGATAATATATTAATAATTTTATTGGTATACTTTTTGGGAACATTTTATTCTAATGATGGTGGTGAGTAATGGTTTGTGTGTAATTTGCAAGGCAATTTGATATTACAGTTTGTGATTCGCTTTTAGAGAGTATCTATCACTTAGCTTTTCATAGGGAGGGCGGGGATGACCGTATTTTTAAACAAAAGAAACAATGTCCATTTCTAACTAGAATGATGGAGCTCTAGAGAAATTCGTGGAGGTTTGCTAAGCACAGAAAGACGTTGGGCAGGATCATAAAAGCAACCAATACATACCTGGCGTCGAAGATAACTAAAATTGCAACTATTCACATTGTAATGAGCAAATTGTTACTATTATCAAGAACTATGGCTCAACATCAGTAGTACAATGGGCTTTGCTGAATACGAAAATATACATCAGAAAAATCCTTTCATTATCCGGATGTTGGATTTGTTTTTAGTTTCCAAAAGGCAACAATGAGAAAATGTATAAACATAAACGTGTGGCGTGAAAATTACTTTATTATTTTTATTATTAAACACTAGTAGTTGGTAAAACACACAGATCATTGCAAAGTAGGTTTAAAATGCTTAAAAAGCTGCTCTGGCGAATAGAGTTGACTGTGATAAGAGAGTCGCACACTGGATCATGAGCATTTGGAACTGGCGACTTTAAAAGTGTTGGAATATAGGCCACATCCAACAATATACGCCCAATAAATCCTTAAATATGGCCCTGATAACTCCCCATCAGTGTGGTCACTCTTTTGGAATAGTGGCTATAGCGGTGTTCTAACAAAAAGTTTTATACTTTATAGCTTTAAACAATAAGAAGATCTATATAATTGATAAAGACATACACACATAAACAGGCAGGTACCTATTGTCCAAATTGAGTCTTGACTAAAAATATCCCAAACTTTTACTGTTGTGAAATAAAGCCATATAATAGTCGCTTCATAATTATAAGTCTAAAGACCATGAAAACGCAAAAATATTGGTTGATAATTAGCTTAAACGCGTTATACGTCATCTCTTGACCTATTTTGCATTTTTAGCCAATAAATGTCTTAAACGACACGGTTGATTAAACTACTCAATAGTGCTTTTCAAAACCAATTTTGTTGTAATAATTATACGCTGAAACATTTGTTGCTTTTTTCTCTCACTCACTTTTCTTCTTTTTAACCACTTTTATAAGCCCACTGCTTCTTATCTTAAACCCCAAACACACAAATACGTTCAGTCAAGTGTAGCGAAATGCTTGCAACTCATATTTTTAGACCACACCTCAAAGTCAGTAGCGATTTCACCTAGTCCTATGTTTCCTGATTAGCAAGCAATTCCTTTTCATTTTGGTGGGTGTGTCGGGGTTTACTAACAGGGTTTCTAAATTTACGACACACATGTATAGTCTCAAGCGGTATTTGGTATTGCCAGGCAGCTTGGTGCACTTCAGCTATCTACCCGGGCTGCTGCTGCTGCTACTACTACTACTAAAAAGAAGACAGTCAAGAAGACTAAGAATGTTGCATCTGAAAAGAAGAAGGCCGCACCTGGAAGACCCAAGCCTACTAAGAAGAAGGACCCAACGAAGAAGGAGCAGAGAGAAGGTAACTGACATGTCTTTACATCAACTACGACACTTTATGGCTAGTATTTGTAAAGGACAAGAAATCTAAACATACTTCTGTTTTATAATTGTTGTTTATATAAATAAGCCCTTTTGAATAAAAAGAGAGGTAAGTGTAAATGTTCAAGAAATGTAACCAACAAGAATGTGTTTTGATATTAGTAAAAATACCAATGAATTATTGTTATTATTATTACTGGTATGACGAATGATGTGGCTAATATCGGATCATGATTCTGCTTCCCATGTTTAGCTTTCATCAAGGAACCAAAGAAATCCATCACCTCGGCATACATTGCTTTCTTTAAAGACCAGTTCAAGAACGCCCCGGAAGTTGCTGGTAGCGAAGGTATCACTGCCTATTCAGGTGCTGCTGCTCAGAAATGGCGCCAGTTGAGTGAACATGATAAGGAGGTACTGCATCATTAATATACTATACTCGGTATTTAATAAATCCAAATAAAGGGACATGCGGATTTGATATATAATCAATTCCTATGTGTATAGCCATACGTCAAGAAATTCAACCAGGCAAAAAAAGAATACGAGAATATACTCCGTGACTGGTGGAAAACTGTTGACATGGAGCTAGTTAAGTTGGAAAATGCTCGTCGTAAGCGCTACAATGCCAATGCCAAGGCTGAGGGCAAAAGCAAGCTCAAGTTGCTGACCAATCCATTTGCCCCCAAGCGCCCTCCCACAGCATTCAGCATATTTATCAAAGAGAAGTACTCCGACGCTAGTCATGACGCCCCCAGATCCACATCACCAGAGATTCTCAAGACTCTTGCTGGCAAATGGAAGACTTTGAACGATGCTGAGAAGAATGTAAGATCATACACCGACATCCATTTTATTTATACACCAATGTATTATAACCCGGAAGTATACAAGTATCTAAAATAACATCTCTGTTTAATATCTATTGTTATAGATCTTTATCCAAAAGGCAGAAAAGAAGAAAGCTGAGTACCATAGCGCTATGGAACATTAAAGAGGGAGAAAATGTGTGTATATGTGTATGCCAATAATAGGCTTACCATAAAATAGTTTTGTGAATGATTGCCGCTTTTCACAAGCACTCAGGTGTTTATCAATTAGCACTATGTAGCACCCTTTGAGATTTTTGAATATTACGAATCCACATATTTTATACACATAACAAATTAAATTCATATTTCAGTTTGTAGTAATTATTTACACCTAAGGTATAAATTTTATCAATAACTAATGCCTTTTAGTTTAAAATTGGTGTACCATAATCTATTCGATGCTAAATAATTTTGGACAATTGGATATATGCGAGGATAATACTCAACAATAGCTTATCTTGTATTTCCAACTGATCGTGTTATTCTGGGCCTTTTGCTGCTATTAAAGTCAACGCTTATTGCTTCTTACAGTATTTATCTTCCTAGGAAAAGATCAAGAGTTTGAAGACCATGCTTGGAAGCTGCTTGAGTTTAAAAAACACCAGCAAGTCCGTGCTAACAAGAGTAGTTAGAAGAGGAGGAGTAGATGGAACAAGATATAGTTTAAAATCGACAAGAACTATAGCTACCAAATATATCAGCGCAGGAAGTATCATTAATATCAATAATATCAATACCACTAATATACAAAACTCAGGTCAAAATAAAACCAACATATCCAAATATACGACCACATCGAAACCTTTCAATAGCAGCACCGCCGCCCTGAAAACCATAAAGAAAACCCATGACGAAACCAACCTTCAAAACCTGTTCGACGACCCAACCCTAGTTCAATTCCCAGTAACCCCCTCTGGCCCACCAACAGGCCTGTTCCTGGAGCCTCGCTTCAAATCACCAGAAGCATTCCATCAATCAAGTATCATTGCAATTAACCAAGCTCAAGAACTAGTAAACATAATCATAAACTCCCACAACAAGCAAGACCTCAAGCTAGTGGTAAAAAGATTTGACCAGCTAAGCGACATTTTGTGCCAAGTAATGGATGTGGCCGAACTCGTGCGACAAGCACATCCATCACCTGAATGGCAAATGGCAGCCGAACAGGTATATTCAGGCATGTTGGAATATATGAATGGTCTGAACACTCATGTTGGGTTATACAATAAATTAGTATACGATGTAATGGAGAACCCAGAGATTTCGGGTGGATTTACAGAAATCGAGTATTATGTTGCAATGTCATTTAAAAGAGATTTTGAAAAATCGGGCATCCATTTAGACAAGAGATCCCATGAGAAATTTATTGAATTATCATCTGATATTAATGACTTGTCTCGAGATTTCCTGAGACCATATAATGGGGATGAGGATCCTGGAGTTGGTAGACAAAGAAGGACCACGAGAAAATCAAAATCTGACAAAGTCATTAGAATCAGAAAGAGTCAACTAAATGGATTAATGCCGTCAGTTGAAAGAGCTATCGTATATAACTTTAGTCGAGTAATTCGAGATTCGGATACTATCGCTACTACCACCAACAACAATGACAACAGTTGCAGTATCACCAATAGCCTCAAGAATTCAGACCTGATGCTTGAAGTAACAGTTAACGAATACGTTGCTCATCATATTTTGCGAGATTGTAAAGACGAAAACATTCGTGAACAGGTTTACAAAATCTCAAGAGGTGGTGGAGAAAACAGGGTATACGCTTTGGAAAAAATGCTTGAAAAACGTAAAGAACTAGCCAAGTTAGTAGGATTTGATTCATTTGCATCAATGGCCTTACATGACAAGATGGCACGTAGTCCAGAGCATGTCGAAGGGTTTTTGAGATACTTGGCAAAAAATACTCGACCTAAGTGGAATAAGCTTGTATCAGCCCTACGAAATGAAAAGATTGAGTTTTTTAAGCGAACTTGCCAATCCCCCGCCAATGCTGATAATAGAGATGGCGGCTCTGCTGTGCCTTTGTGGAGTTGGGATCAGGACTTTTTAATGTCAAGAAGCATGCAATCCCAAGCAGCCCTTCCTTCACTCTCTCCGTTCTTTAGCCTGGGAAGAGTAGTCGTAGGATTGTCAAAGCTGTTCCAGTGTCTGTATGGAATAAGGTTTCGACCAGCAGTGCCCAGGCCTGGTGAATTGTGGCACCCAGAGGTCCGGAAACTCGAGGCAGTCGATGAAGATGATAGATTGGTTGGGATAATTTATTGTGATGTGTTTGCTCGCGATGGCAAGATGGCAGTTGGGGCAGCACATTTCACGGCAAGGTGTGCTCGTAGGGTTGACGACGATACGCGCCTGCAGGCATCAGAGCAAGGATTGGCGAATGTGGGTATTGAGAATGGAAACAACAACGGCGTTCTTCAAAGCGAGACCGTTGTCTATCACAGTGATGGGCGTGCCTACCAACTTCCCTTAGTAGTTCTAATGTGTGATTTTAGCCCACCGACAAATACCCAGCCTTCACTGTTGTCACTAAATGAACTTGAGACGCTGTTCCACGAGATGGGGCACGCCATGCATTCGATGCTTGGCCAGAATGGATACCACAATGTGGCTGGAACTCGCTGCCCGGTGGATTTTGTTGAACTCCCATCAATCTTAATGGAGCATTTTGCCCGCTCACCGGAGGTTCTTTCCCTGTTTGCTTCACACTACACAACGGACAAGCCACTTCCCTATGCACTGGTAGAGCAGCATGTTGCACTAAGATCGTATCATGAAGCAATGGACAGTCATGCACAGCTATTGATGTCTATGCTTGACCAGCAGTATCACTCTGCTTACATTGGTGATACTGGTAGGGATATAAACAGAAATGGTGGTGAGCATATGTTTTCATTGGCTCCTGACTGGAGTACCAGGATGCTGGCAAAGCTGCAAACAGATACCGATTTTGGTAGCGGCGATCCGAGGGTTTTCCCACCAGTGCCAGGAACAAGGTGGCAGGCTAGATTTGGTCACCTTGTCGGTTATGGCGCATCGTACTATTCGTACCTGTTTGACCGTGCCCTAGCAGCAAAAATCTGGGCCAGCGTTTTCAATAGTAGCGACAAAGCGAGCGGTAGAGGTGGGGAAGGCCCATTGTCTCGCGAAAGCGGCGAAAGGTTCAAAAACCAGATACTATGGTGGGGAGGTGGCCGTGACCCATGGCACAGTCTAGCAGCCTTCCTTGACACGCCCACAGCAGGCCTTGGGAGCAAAAGGATAGAATCACTGAGCCGAGGCGACAGGACAGCCATACAAATGGTTGGCTCCTGGGGAATATCATGAAGCATAGCCACAGCAAACCAGTTTCCATTGTATGCGTGCGCTCGGTCACACACAAAAATATAAAATCAATGGCTGAAATTTAACGGCCTGAATACCAATAGTTTTCTCATTTGGCATTTTTAATCAATGAAAATAAAGATTGGGGTTGCTCTAGCAAACATGCCCGCTCCAATACCCAAAAGAAAACAATCTAGCCTTTCGTTGCCTTGCCAAGTCAAAATGGCTGTTAGATTATAAATTGTTTGGTAATGTCTCTTTGTGCTTTGCACTCCTAAAGGTTGCGTATTTCTGAAATTAAAGGGCATGGTATGTGGCCTGAAGCAAATAATTTGTCAAATCAAATCATAGAGCGTACTTGCATATTGGTCGTGCATAAATCAACGCTGGGCGGCAGGGAGAGCAAAGAATAGAGACCATAAAATCCAAGTGGCTCATGGTGCAATTGGTTTGGATACCATATCACCCTTCTTTTCTATTAACCTACTCTGCGCTCTATCCCTCACCCTTTCGCTCGTTCTCATATGCTTTGTCTCGATGTTGTATATATTCGCCCACTTTCTAACTAGCATACAAGTCCTAGCCTTTTAACTCTTATCGTCTCTAGTGGTCTGTTTTCTTTTATATATACGCACTTTCTCTATCTGACTTCTGTCTCATTTGTTTGAGTATTAATATCATTAAATATGGCCAACAACAGCAGTCCCTTTCCCCTATTACCATATGAGTTGAAGTACAAGATTGTAAAGAATCTACAGGATGGCAGTAGCGACTCCTTTTCTCCAAATACTACTACTGCTGCCACTACTACTACTGCTGCTGCAGCAGTATCTGCATCATCTAAACACCAGAACAATGCATGCCAGCCCACAGAAATCACGTCACTGTCTTTGATTTCTAAACAGTGGTACCAAGCATGCATGGAATGTGCCTTTGAAAGTTTCGAAGCTTACGGAACTATTGAAAAGGATTCATTTAACCACAGATCTGAAGTCCGACAATTCACCCGAAAACTCAAGCTATGTAGGTTTAGTAAGATTAATAAAAACATGTTTGAGAATGATGAATGTTGTGGCGATGAGCTTAACGCCACGACCACGGCCGATTCGGCGGGAACTGGCGACGATGTCGATAATCGGCTCTACTCTATGGACAAGAACCCCGGCCAGTACTTTGCTGCTGCTGCAAAAATATTTCCCAAAGTAACTAAGGCTGCATTTTGGCTAACCCACAACCCAGCCGAGATGATCGAGTGCGTTGGAAAGCATTTCAAGAACGTTGATGATATCGACCTTGAATGCGTGCTATCCGGATGGCCTTATGTGGAGCCAAATACTGACTACGGCATTACTAATGCCATCAGAACTCTCCCCAACCAGCTACGCACACTCTCAATATCGTGCTGGTATCCACCAAATACTTTCATCGAGACCCTGGCCATACATCAGCCCCAATTGGAAGCCATCAAGATGTACGCCCATCTTGACACCTTTAACATTGACAAAAAGCACGTATTTCCGCACCTCAGGTCACTTAATCTAATGACTGTCGTTGCTGGTGCCAACTACGATCCACAAAAGGACAAGCTGGCCTTACACAGCCGCAATTTTCCTCAGCTGGAGGAGCTAATAATCAACCACACCTACTTCATGAGCGATAGCAGCCATGATATCCCATTCGTATTGTCAAATGTACTCGCTGCTCCTTGGCCCAATGTCATTTCTCTCAAGCTTCCCATGATTGCCGATACCATAGCAAATTGTATCCCAGAGGCATTTCCAAACCTCATTGCCATCCGCTCGGAATTCTCCAACTGCAGAATCAAAAAGACTCCCGAACAGGACGTAATGAAAAACACTGTGCTTACCTACCATGGCTTTTTGACAATTGTCCAATCGCTTTCAAAACTGCGAGTCATTTCCTTGGGATCAAACTACTTTAATACCCTAAAGTTTGTTGATGATCGCATAATTGCCAGCAAAGTAGTTGGATCTCCATCAGCAGTAGGATCAACAGTAGGAAGTATCAAAGCTGGTAGTTCACAGAGTTCACCATATTCAAGTGACGACGAAGAAACGCTTGTAGAAACTCCTTCCAACATAGATGCAACATACTTTAAACCACACTTTGACCATGCCAATCCACCATCCCAATACATTGCATCACTATGCGATCCCAATCAGTACGACATCATCCCCTGGGCCTGCAGTCAACTTCGAGTTCTCAAAGTAGCCAGTGCTCCCATCACATTGCCGTGTCTACTCCACATGCTCAACCAACTTCACTATCTGCAATTCATCAATGTTTATTTCGGCAGATCCCCAACTGCCAAAGACTTTGCTGATATCGTATCTTTGATACCAGTCGAAAAATACCCCACCATAACCACACTTTGCATTAAATTAGATGAAGCAAAAAACATTGATGGCGAGTTTTGGTCAAACTTCTTTTCGATATTCCCCAATCTCAAGTATGTATTGTTTGAACCAAAGAGATTTGGACTAGATCAAAGCCTACAAAGAATGTTCCCAAATATTGTATTCGATAGAAATTCAAGATTTTAATTTTAAATCTCTCCCCACGACATATATAAATACTTTTACATATTTAATGCATTCTATACTACTTTTGTTTTATTTTGTTATTCAAGTACCCATTATAATCACACCATCTCTTTTTTATATTTAGCGTTATATTTTTGGCTTTTGGATAAACCTGTTTGATTTATTTTTTTATAGCGTTAATGTAATACTACTAATGTAATATCATCTCTCTCTTTCTAAGGCCGTAGCAATTATTTTATAACCCTTTAAAGATAATTTGGTTAGTTAATTTTGAAGGGCTATAGAGTCACTCATTTGGCTGGGATTGTCCCTTTAATCTTCGGCCACCAAAAGTCACCCTTCAAAAAACTATGATCCATTTGATGATTAATCGAGATGTATAATTGGCGAGAAACAGCAAAGCTGGTGATAGTTGAAGGAAAAAAGAGCAGCCTACAGTCAAACAAACGCAGTGTTGAACAAGAACAAAGAACACGCGACAATACCGCGTTTACCAAACGCGTTTCTTCCCGGTTTACAATCACAAGCCACTTTAATGTATATTGTTGACACCACATCAGTAGTTCTTTCAAAGTAGAGTAAACAATACCATCACTACCACAAGTTTATCGACGACTCCGTTTAATGTTTAATCTTTTGTTCTTTCCATTTCTTTAAATCATATATTTTTACAGCTCCATATATATATATATATATATATGCTTGTTCATGCTTTACAGGGTATTTTCACCAAATCTATGTCTCAGAACAAAGTATTGATTGCTTTTACAATCGTTTGGTGTTGATTTATCCCTCATTATATCATTGCAGTAGCTCCGCATTCATTCTCCTCCGTCTTGAGGTGAGTACCACGCTTTCCCGCCATGTTTATACCATTTTATACACATGTTTCCATGACTTTCTGACTAAAATTACTCCATTTTTATGTGCATTTTGTAGAAATTTGCACAAATTTGGACCAAAATGTACTACAAACCCCTGGATTCGCGCACCCGCTGACTTCACAATTTTTTTAACTTCCGGCCTCTTTAGCTCAGTCGGTTAGAGCGTCGTGCTAATAACGCGAAGGTCATAGGTTCGATCCCTGTAAGAGGCATTCTTTTTGTATGGGCCCGTCCCAGATCGGTATTTTTGCTGTGTGGACATGGTCGGCGGCAAATGAAGGGGGGTTTTTATCCCAAACAACACTGAATCAAGGAATTTGAGGGGGGATATTAAAGATCAACTTTAAAAAAGGGGGGATGATGTTGGTTAATGTAGGTTGACCAGACCAGCGATCCTGTCTGATAATTTGTAATAAACACTGTCTACTACAAACTTAAAATGAGATTCTATTATACATACATACCTTTGTCTTACAGGCTTGGTTGCGAAAAGTTTTTTTTAAAGAAAAGTTTTATTAACATGTTTAAAAAAAATATCATCATCAATAATGACAATTACAATAAAAGCGTTGCCAAAACGTTTGGTTTATGGAAGGTTCCAATGTCAACAGTAGCATTCCAACCAGCACCACTGGAACCATCGATTGCTTCATCATCACCATCGCTCTTGCTCTGGCTGATCTGGCTTTGAACATACTCGTACACCTTAGAATAAAAGTCAACAAATCTCTTCATCACATTGGCGATTATTTCACGAGCATCCCTGGGACTGCTAAGTCTTCCCATTTGAACTGAAAGATCAAGTTCACCACTTGCTAAGGCTTCAGACAACTGGGTTGAAAACTCTTGAACCTTTGATGGGTCCAGGTTATGAGTGCTCTGTTTTTGGTCAACAAAAGTATTGCTTTGTTTGCCTTGGTTTGGAGTCAGATCGATGTTGATGTATGGAACAAACAGGTTGATTCCAGATTCAGTACTAACCATGTCAAACAATTCTGATTCAAGGGCTTTTGATAACTCATCCAACCTTTTGGATTCAATATCATACCACTGTTTAACGGCCCGATCCGTTTCCAACATAAATTTTACAGACGAATGTAAATTCCACTTTAGAATCAACGCTTCATAGGGCGCTAGTCTGTCATCCGAATCAACAAGGCTCTCAGTTGCTTCAACCATAGGATCCAGTCCAAACGTAATAATGTTCTCCAGAATTTTCTCCTCGTCAATAAAATCCATATCACCACCACCATCACTATTACTACTGGCAGCAGCGCCCTTTTCTTGCTCTTCAAGATGTTGAAGTTGTGATGGTTCTCTGTGATGAAGCCCAAACGATGTATCATAAACATGAATCAAATCCCTGACAAGATCAATGATAAGCAGGATATATTCCGAAACATCAAGCTTTGGTGATATTTCAATCCCCATACATAGATCCGAAATTTTAGCCTTCAATGCCCTAGTAAAAGACTCTTCGGCCTGGATTGTTAGATCCTTCATGGTCAACATCAACGCAGAGTCGCACAGACATGACTTTGAAAATACTTGAGAATAAAATTGTAAAAAGTTTGTCAGTTTGAGAAGTTGTGAGGGATCGGTAATTTCGGACAAGGTTTGTTGGACACGTAATTCGAGTGGTCGACAAAGACCTTCAAGACATAGGCTAAGAATATCTTCACATCCAGATGTTATGGTAGTGTTAGGACCTTCTTCGGCACTAATCTTTAGGGGCGGTGAGATTGTAGATCCTGATGCTGACTGTTCTCGACCTTCACCAACAAATAAGGTATCCAGCAGTTCTATTTCACTGGCATGAGCCTGGTGTACCCATGCCAACATATCACCCAAATATCTCATAGAGTCAGCAGCATGAAGATCGATGGCTCTAGGGACTCCATTAGGGCCACCACGAACCAATGCTTGGATAAATGCATGAGTCAAAGCTTCTCTTCTGGTATTAGATATTTCCTGAATAGCTGCTTGATAAAGGGCGGGCCTTCTTTCTAGCTCCTTAATTGCCAGTTTAAGCTCAGAACTGAATTCTGGCGTATCTTTGGATAGTTGGCGGATCTCATTCTGGACCCATCGGCGTAGTGCACTCAGCGCAGCCTCCTCGTAATCTGACAGGATTTTGTCTATTTCAATACCTGCTTGATTATTATTGCTTGATGTTATAACCATTTGGCCACCAGCAATGCTACTAATTGTACTGAGGTTATCTCCAGATACTACTACTGACTTGATACCATTTGAAGGTGGTAATGGCGTCGTCGTCGTCTTCTTATTGACATTGCTGCTGCTGCTACCACCACCACCACCACCATTGCTAGTCAACAAATAGTAATGACAAATCTGACGAATCTCATGAATCCGATCCAGCACAGCAAAAAACTCCTTAGAAACCGGATCTTTTGCTGTTATAACCGAATCAAGAACCTTGGTCTCATTATCTGACAATACAAACCTATCCAAAAAGGCATTAGCAATCTGCATTTTGGTTTCCAAGTCATTACGCTCTTCAATCAGCTCTGAGGTATGGTTTGACACATGGAATGTACGCTCAACAGCTCTCTGGTATTGGGCACGCATATCCTGACAGTTCTTTTCAACCTCATATATCGATCTTTCTATAACCACAAATGCATCATTGACCATTGACAGGGCATCGACAAACGAATCGTTTATTTGGGCCATTTTTGAACGCATTTCCAATTGTAGGTCTATTTCTTGGAGCCTAACCAACATCTTTTCGATCTCCTCTTTTTTGTTTTCCTTGCTGCTGCTGCTGTTGTTGTTGTTATCGTCGTCGTCACTCCAAATATCATCAACATTATTGTTTTTGTTAATATTGTTGTCACCTGTGTTAGTGCTCTTGGAGGATATTGACTTGATTTTGTTTTTTGCTGTTTGGTCAAGTTCTAAACATTCGCCAAGTGCTTCTAAGGCTTCATAGTTGTCTTTTGTATCCAGTGGTGTGGAAAGAATAGAACGCAGTCTTCGCATTAAGGGTGTGTTGTCCTCGCTGCTAATTTGGAATTTCTGATGACCCGCTCCAGGGCCAGCAGTATATGCCTTTGAATTGGTTGTGGCAGCCATATATATGATGATGATGATGCTGATGTGTTATTGTAGTACTGGTAAAAGAGTGAGTTGTAATATCACAATCATTAAAGCGTGGTGTTAAAAAGGATATAAATATGATATGAAACAAAAGTGCATGCGCATGTAAATAATAGCCACCATGTGTTGGAACTTGCACGAACACACACACACACACACACACATATTCAAGGTGGTTAATAAGATTCCATATTCTTGGGTAAAATCACTATCCACTTATTATGGGAAAATAGCATTAATATGGCATGATCCTGTAAATAACTTGTAGAATATATATATAATATATGCCAGAGTAGTCTCCTCCTCTAAAAGGGTAATGGTATTAGGATATTGCCTTGGATAATAGCCAAGCATCACTGAGACACTCCAGCTAAAATATACGGGTTACGGGCTTATTTTCAGGGGAATGTATGAGGGGTGCAAGTCTGATCACTTATGGTGAAGAGCTCGCCATTTATTTAAACCAAACAGAACAACATTAACAACAAGGCTAAAAAAATACGAATATACTAAGAAATAGACTGACAAGACATAATGTCCAGAGAAACAAGAAAGAAGTGAGATATGGCGGCTACCTTAGTGTGATAGCACAATTAATTGGAAAGACATATAATAAATATGATTTGTATAATTCATTGATCGACTCTAGCCGCAGCAGCAATAGCAGCAGCAGTAATAATAATAATAATAGAAGTTTAAAGGTCCAACGAATGTATGTTTGTACATAATGCTTAAAAGAATGGAAAGAAGAATGGAATCGACAGATCTTTAGCAGACACAACCAATACTACCATCATCCAGGCATGTGCAGCTACCGACCAAGAAGCAATCGCCAGATCCGAGGTATGGGAATCTTTCACCGTGAGCCTTAACGCACTGATCCTTGTTTTTGTAGGTAGTATTATGGTCGTAGTTGAAGAATGAAGCGATTGCGGATTGCTGCTCAGGAGTTAACCCCTTCACGATATCGGCAGGCGATTTGGCTGAGCTTCCAGATTGAGGCAAAGCAGTGACTACTGAGGAGGTGAAGGCCAGAGCAGAGACAGCAACAACGGCGAGAGATTTGGCAGTGAACCCGAACATTTTGAAATTGTATATAGATAGACGTATGTGGACCAGAAAGTTGTGATTGAGGACTTTAAAGAAGAAAAGAATGTTGGCTGTGTGCTTGGTTGAATAGTGGGTGGATTAGGTGTGTGTGTGTGTGTTTGAATGAGATAGAATTAGAGAGACATCATGGGGTTTATATATCTTTTTGGACAAACAATTAGAAGCACTGCCCATGACTCTCTGTTCAGGTGATATTATCCACAAACACATTGCAATGAGCACGGTTGTCTTCTTCTCAAAGTCACCCGACCAAACATACCTGGGAAAACCCCTCTCCCCTGCTCATGTATAATGTCCATTTTCCCTGGGGCTTTTACGCAGTAGCAAGGGCGCAACAATGATAAAGGCATTTCTTCTTTTAGCCTTAGCCAAAAGATAATAAAGTGGATCACCACCGCATCGACTCATGGATGTTCTATCATTACAATTAAAGAAAAATCATAAGGGCAATGAGGTAGTCCAGATACATGCGATGCTGACCAAACCACCCCAAACCCTAACCTCCTCTTCACCAAAAGCACTTTGTTTTTCCCTATAGGCTTTCAACCAGCAATAGCCTTAGGACGGGCCCAAAGCTTTGTACAAAGATTTTTACACAGGCTTGATGATAAATGCTTGTTTGTGTGTATGTGTGAAAAACAGAAATACTAAAGATCCAAAAACCCGTGTAGAAAACCTTCTTCTCACACTTTAGCTTTGGAGCTTTGACCCGCTTCTTTAGAGCAACCCGCATATATATATATTTTTAAAATGTTAGATTTAAAAAGATGGTCAAAGCCTTTCTTTGGGTGTTCCAAAGAATTCCTTTTGGTATCAGCTGTAGTTGTTGTTGTTGTTGTTGCTGCTAATGTATTGGGATTAATGATAACGGCTTCCATGAATCCAACTAGGCTGGAATCATATTATCTGTGTAGGTATAACAAGGTCATTTTCCCTTAAAATAAAGAAATAGAGATTTGTATACATGATTAATGTGTAATAGCTGCTACTATTACTACTACTACTGCTGCTGCTGCTGCTTACTTTCTTTTCTTACACTATAATAATAATAATATTGCAAAGTCAAAAAAAGCAGGCAATTATAAAGGAATTATGCAAGTAAAAAGAAAGAATGGAGAGCGAATGCCATATAAAAATAGTATTTAGTTATGGCAATATGAATCCTGGTCAAAAGGTCAACAGTGATCCGCTATCTTAACGACAGTAATAATATTTGTTTTTGAGAGTATATTAATATTTGCTTTAAAACAAAAGTTTGACAAATCCTTTATTCGATTATATTTTTGTAGAATCCAACAGTCTGTTGTATATAAAATTATATGTTCACTATTTTGGAACAGCACAACGTCAAGGCAAACGTGTCTTTTATTTGGATTTTTTTAAAAAAATTCTTCGCTCAGTATTGTGATCTTGAGTAAATCCACACGGGTCCCAAATGTCATCATGTCAATTAAAAAAATAAATTCGGCTATGATGTCATGCAGGTGTGTATTGGCAAGATTTCGCTAATGATTGAATTTATGGTAGTAGTAGTAGTAAGAGGCAGAAATGGTGGGTCCTCATCAGATTTTGACCCACATGTTGTAACTTGTAAAATACTTAGCGAAATAAATTGAAGAATTGGATGATTTATTCTGAAGTAGGGAGAAATGTGCC
>JANBPU010000062.1:0-82321 GCA_027575805.1 Mycoemilia scoparia | reverse complement strand
AACTTATATGTATGCATGTATATTATTGGGTAAGTATTTTATTTCAAGTAGATGTCTAATTAGTTACTGATAATTTTAAAAAAAAACAACAAAAATAGGAGAGAGAGTTCATGTCAATTTTTTTCTTAAAATTAGGCTATTACCTTGGGGACCATAATTGTCTGCCAAAAAATGAAAAGTGGCCATATGATTGGGAAATGATAGCAGTAATCATCAATTTTATATTGAAGCCAATCGATTGATTGATTGGTCAATTGGTTGTATTCAAACAATTACTTTGACTAAAAATAAAGAAAAGAATTAATAAAGTAAACGAGAGGCTAACTCCGCCACAACCACCATTCAATCACATACACTACAATTAACGCCCAGCAACTCTATATCAATTCATTAAAATAATAGCATTTATTTAAAATTACATGAAATAATGTGCAAAGCATGAAAATTATGATCCATATATTAAAATGGCATGGTAATAAAGAGCATGAGGAGGGTTTTATCATTAAAACATTATATGAATATGACAAACCAAATAAATAAACAGAGTATTTTGGTTTGAGGTTTTTCAGTATAGTATAACAGAGAAGGCGTTGGTATTATCCATATTCGGTCAAGGGAAAGAAGGACTTGGATGGAGAGGGTGAGATCAATATTAGTGATGGAGCTGAAGGGAATAATTGTGTGGGTAGTGATTAATAACTGCTGTCCAATAGGCATAACGCCTGGTGTAAGAGAGAAGTGCAGCAGGGTGAGGCATAAATGGCAGTTATATATATATGTTGGTTTTGGCGCGAGAGAAGGCTGTTTTGTTGCTATTGTGTTTAAGCAATCTGAATGTACTGTGGTCGAGCGACTCCAACTTTAACTCTGACAGCATCGTTAAATACAGGTGAATGTCTCTCATCTTCTTCAAGTGTTTGCGACAATAGCGATTTTCGTTGATGGCTATAATTTTCATGGGGATATGGGTTTGACTTGAAGGCGGGTAGTGATTTTGATTGTGAAGGAAAAGACGGCGGCGATGAGGATGTAGAACTGGCAAAGGAAGTGTGGTGGGAGGCTAATGAGGATGGTCTAGCAATAATAATGTGGCGGTCGTTGTGGTAGTAGTGGGAGGCTGATCTTGGTGACGATGACTCTTCTGACATAGAAAAGGCAGTAGTCGAAGTTGATGGTGACGCCGAGCTGCCACCAGAAATAGTGGATGAATAAGTAGTAAATGAGGTTCTGCTGCTATTCTTGGTAGGAGTGGAAGTAACACTGCTGTTAACAGTAGCAGCAGTGTTTGGGCATGAGGTGAATCTTGGACGAGGAAGTGGAAGTGGGATCGAGCGATGAATGGGAGATACAGGCGACAACGGCTGTTGTATATTATTTCTTGAAGAAATGTTGTAGTGGCCTGTGAAATCAGAAAATCGTTTTGGAGCTTCGTCAGTATATTTTTTCTCATATCTGGCTGATGGTGATAAACATGATGATACTTCGCTATTGAAGCAATAGTCAAAGCATCTGCAAGATGAAGATCTTGCACTATAGTAGTTTGTGTCTGCTATTGCTTCAGATGGAGGTTGGAAGATGCACGGCAAGCGTGCAGTCTTTGGGGACTGTTTTCTGTGGATAGAGTTTTGGGAAAATCGTCTCTGCCTGCGAGCAAATGATCCCTGGTGATATAAGAAACTGTATCCACCAAGCGAAGAAAGTTCTGTGGGTAGGGAAGACATGGCTTGTTCTTTTGTGTATGTGTGGATAAATGTAGAAGATAAGGGCTACTTTCCCGCTACTACCAATATTAGTACTATTGTGATAGCTGCTGAACTATAGCTTGGTTCCTATAGAAGGCAAGAGGGTGATAGTAAGAATAGAGGGTGTGTTATACAGAGAACAATGCGCCAAAGTTGGCTGAGATGTTGCCAGCAGTATATCAGTAGATAATGTGTATAAGGCTGAAGAATAGAGTTTTTTTGGGGGAGAGTGGAGAGAAGGAAAGGATTATAATGGTGGTTGTGTTTGTGGATAGGGGAGTAAGAGTAGTATGCAAATTAACTCAACCTTGTGTGAACTGTGGACTGCTTTTTATATCTTTCTTGTCGTATCCCGGTTGGACTCTATGTATGTAACTGCAACCGCAATAAGCCTTAGAAAAGGAGATGTGGCTACAAATTCTCTCTATCTATCAGCGTTTGAATAGCGACATTGCCTATTGGCACTACTGCCATTGCATCTGCAGCCGATGTAATGGGCTGGCGCAGTATTGTGGTGGTGGTCGACTTTGAAGCAGCCTAGCACTAAAAAGACTGCAAGCACATGTCCATCCAACAATGCTTGCGTGGACTTAAATGGGACACAAGAAAGAGAGAGGGAGAATAATAGAGGCGGAGACGCCTGTCCGTGAGCATTATTGTGCCAAGAAGGACAATCGCCAGTTGTTGCTGTCAACAGGTCGGGCAAAAGATAGTGATTTATTTGGGAACGCCATGGAGCAGTGATTGATAGAATCCCCAGCTGACTACTCTATTTGTGTTTGCGGTAAAGGTCATGAGTTTATATCTACTAGTCACTCCAAAAACTATCGAAATAAGGAAATAAATGGCATTCGGCTTTGTAATCCAGAGGCTAAAACAGGAAAGAAGGTCCCTTCTATTGAATCCTGTTGTTTTTGTTGTGGTCGGTCAGGTTTCCTGTGCACCAATATGGCAGGTAGACAGGACATTTGTGCTAAGGCTTTTAATCAATGGCTTCTGCCACATCAATTTATCTGAAAGCCTGGGAGGCAACTCCAATAAGACAGCAGCATCCCTCGATCTAAGCCACTTCTATCAACACAGCTGGCGCCAGGAGAGCTACAATTATTATCATTATCAATAAATAGTATGCAGAATTACACCACCGCTAATTGCCAGCATTTATTTGTATATGTAGTCTACCACGCATATTGTGATAATCTCTGAAGAATATCTTTTGGTGACCACTCATTTGGCTGTAATTGCCTCTATGGCCATTGATCACTAAAAAGCAGTGTTCAAAAATTATGATCCGTATGGTAGCAGTGGTCTTTGTATAAAGGCAAAATGTGCGTGTGTGTAACTCCTGTTGGATCCTTAAACACATCTTTGCCTGCCTGGCTACCATCCTAATTACTCCAATAACACTGGATACAGCCCAATACATGCGACACTTTTCATGTATGGCATACCATTATTGGCTATAAAAACCATATATCTATCAGAGACTATGTTGACGTGCTGGTATTGACAACCCATTTGATAAACTCTAGTTCGTTTTATTTCTTTCTAATGTCAAAAACAATAAGTCTCGGCTCTCTCTGGGGCTTTTAAACAGTCCATTGACCGATTGTTTGATTGGTTTATTCATGCATGCATTCATACATACATATGCAAGTTATGGATAATTGAAACCAATTTTAACCAAAGCTCGACTGATCACTGCCACCATCACAGTCCATTGGAGAGAGAAGCAAGGTTTGAATCCACAATAGTTTCCCCTAAAATGTAAAAAACAAGGGGAGGGAAAAACCATAAAAGTATAGTTGTGAAAAGGAATTCTATGCAAGATGAAATGTGTCTATCAGTATGTTCAGGTGCCAGTAATGATGCTATAGATGTGGTCGGCTTTTAACTAGTGCGGGTGAGTGTTTGTGGGCGAGTGTTGTGTCAATTTTAAACCCTCTATTTCAGTTGTGGCCTTTTTTCTTGCTTTTGGTCGATGGCTTGTCTTTTGATCCGCTATAGCCGGTAGCCAGGGCGTGCCCAGTATCGCTGATGTGGTTGAACAGTTGGTTGCGGGATGTAAATTCTTTCTTGCAAACATTGCAAGTCAATTCCTGCTGCTCTTTCTTTTTGCGGCGTTCTTCTCGAAGTGCCTTTTTAGACTTTTTGCCAGGAGTTTTTTCAGTGGACTGTGACGATTGATGGTCAGCTGATCCGTCATTCTGGTCGGAGTCTAAGCATTTCACAGTAGCATCTGTTTTGTCAATAGACGTCGGTGCTTTATTTGGAGCTTCTTGACTCTTGGACGACGGCTTGTTTGTGTCAACTGACTTGCTATAATGGTCTTCATTGTCACCCACAGCGATATCATCCAAAGTCGTGTCAGGTGCCAGTACGCGGTTTCCCCTACGTTTTTTCTTGTTGCGCTTGGTACCGCCACCGTTGCCACGCATGCCGAAGTTTTCCATCATCCTATTAAGCATGGCTTCATCGTCATTGCTACTATCATTACCAGTGAATTCAGCCTTTGCTGTGCCAAATGGCCGTGATGCATGGCCGGCAGTTCCATTAAAGTCCACACTGTCCTCTGGCGCAGTTGCAAATGAGTCGCTGTCAGTCTCGCCACCGTCTATCTCTTGTTCCACGACTGGAACCGCATCTGCATCTGCATCTGCATCACCAGATTGTTCTGTTCTTCCTCCTCCCTCCTTTGCGACTTTATCCTGCAACTTCTTCATTCTTCGCTCCTCTCTAATCATCTCCCGGCGCAGCTTCTGCAGTTCCTTCTGATGTTTCTTGCTCCTTTCGTGATTTTCCTTCTGTGAAGCAGTTTTGAATACCTTGTCGCACACCACGCAAATGAGCTCATCTTCAGGATCCAAGATCTCATCGCCCTCCAGATCTTGGCCGCCTTCGGAAAGCGCAATGTCTTCTTCCGCGTCATCCTGACCCCCGTCACTTCCATAGTCATCGTTATCATCGTATTCTGATTCAGTGCTAAAGTACTCGTCAATCATTTGCGAATAATCAACCTTTTGCCAACTCTGCATTTCGAATTGAGCCGCCCTTGTCTGCAACTCGGCCCGTTCCTTGGCAATCCGGGCCTTTCTTTCTTCTTCTCGTTTTTGTTGCAGTTCCTTTTGTGTGTCCATGTACCGCTTATACCTGGGATCGCGCTTCTTTACCCATGATGCCAGTCTCTGTACTGCATCAGTGTACTCTTTTCTTGCTTGCTCCCGAAGCTTTTTGTTTTCCTTTTCCATCAGCCTCCTGATCTGTCTATTTGGCGCCTATATGTTTATGTGTATATTGAATGGCAAGTCTGTGATTAGTGTTTCGGTTAAAAAACAAGGATCAGTGCATGCATGTGTCTAATATACAGAAGATATTAGGTTTAATGATACGTACATCAGGCAAACGGTACTTGTCACACCATGAAAAAGACTTTCTGGTGGAGAATGAAGACCAGAATATATAGAAATCCCGCAATGAAATTTTGAATCCATTGTTGTTTTTACCCTTTGACTTGGAATTCGAACTATAATTATTATTGTTGTTGTTGTTGTCGTCATCGTCGTCGTCACCAAATTTTGTGGCTGAGTCACCAAAATCAAGATTGTACAGTGTTCCAACCAAATGTTGAGTGTCAGGGTCATAGATTTTAAGCTCGTCGTCACGAATTTTATCAAATATCTGTTTGTAAACGGAGTAAAATCCCTGTTTTTTTTCATTGTACGATTTTATGAACATATATAAGAATGATTTTGATAATGAAAGATGTATTAGATTTCGGTATGCATGTATTTGCTTCAACCAATGTATTATTTTATTGGTACTTACATTTGGCGTATCGTTGAATCCCTTGAAAGCCGATGCACTAAAATATCTCATAAGAGAGTCGGCTGTTACGCCAATTTCTTCATTATAAACACCACTACCGCCGCCGTATCCGGCCGATGCTGAAGTAGTATCGCCACCCCGTAAGATTTGCTCACGATGACTATCGTACCATGCCCGTTCCTGCGGGTCATATAGTGTTTCGTACGCCTCCATAATCAGAGCAAATTTTTGGGTAGCCTCTTCCTCATTTTGGTGGTTTTTGTCTGGATGCCATACAAGAGCTTGTTTCCTATAGGCCTTTTTGATTTCATCTTGTGTGGCTGTTCGCTCAATGCCAAGAAGCTCGTAATAGCAGATGCGCGACATTATTTATGATAGAAAAGTAGCAAGAGACAATAAAGTGGAGGAGGTATTGGGATTGTTGAAGGGAATAGCCAATAAATATGTATGTATGCTAGTATAGTTTTAACAAGGCTAGTTTGAAAAAAGAGGGAATCCCTAGATGAATAAGTAAGTAAAGGGGTTGTGAAAAAAAAAATAAAAAAATGAGATCAAAGCCGCAATAAAGTTGTAGTGTTTGGATCTATTTCTTTGGTCTTTATGATATTCAGGCTGGACAGAGAGAGAGAGAGTAGCAAAGGGAGATTGATCAAACATCGAAATCATAAGGTAAATTTAATTACATTAAAGTCGGACCTGTGAATGTTTATACCAGTTGCTGCTGCTTTTGTTGGCCTGAATGGCATGTGTGTTGTGTTAGTTAACCACAGAGAGAGAGTTTACTGCCATACAGTGTGTCAAACACATACACAAAGCACCCAGAAAGCTCATCAAATATATCCAACCCATGTTTTATAAATATTAATTGGTACCCTTTTCTCTACATTTACTTTCCCCAATGCTATAATATTTCTCACAATGTTAGTTGTCAGGGATCGTACATTTTTATTCACACAGTATCGTAATTCCTTTGGACATGGACATCGGAGGAAACGACGCAATAGTGCCAGTGGTGGTGCATCCGGTATAGAAAATGAAGACCTTATTCCAAATAGCCGAAAGTACAAGAGAGTCCAAGAAGAAGAAGAGGAGCTAGACGAAGACGGCCATGTGGTTATTGAAATGACGACAATGCCACCCCAATGGTAGGTATTTTTTAGCAATTCAATATCAGATTTTGCATGCCAGAATGACTGGTATTATATGCTAAGCGAGTTTGATTATAATCGTTGTTTATAGGGTCGATGTAGCTGAAGAGGTAGTTTATCAAGTTATTTATTAGTGAGCATGTGGAGTATACCAACATGACACACATGTGCATTGAGATTCTAATGCTCGATACTGTATCTATGCGTGAATGTGATAATCAATAGATCGAAGAAGATATAAAGGATATAAAATACCTCAGTAAGTTAAAACTCGAAAGGTTCAAGCATTTCTACCTATTGCCATGTAGCAATTGCGATCCGATTGATACATCTTCTAACCCATCATACCAAAATATCGATAGTAAGTCAGCTCAACGACCTACACAAGAAACACCTACTTCCTGGATTCGATGACAAAACTCACGAGGAGCGCGAAATAAATGACCTGACAAACAGCATTACTGGGGTAAGCATACACCATACAAATAAGTAATATTTCCTAAAAAAGCATCAAACTTAGTTGTAATATTCCTGGATAATAGAGATTCCAGGACTGCCAGGTAAAAATCAAAAACATTCAAGTATCGAGTACCCACGGCCAAGATGCAACTGTTGGAAAGAATATACAAATCAGTCTGGCGGCAAAACTCCAGGAAATATCGGGAGAATATAGAAGAGGCCAATCCATATATTTACAAAGTAAGTTTGATTAGGAATATGTCCACCTGGACAGCCCTATAAAAATTGCAGCTAACAATTCAAACTATAAAAAATTAGAAATATCTGGCCGGAAAAATGCCAGTGTGGACGTATTTGCCAGTTCTCGTAATAATGGCGGTGGTGGCGGTTTGGCTATTGATGGAGTACGGGACGAAAGCAGGCAATTTGACATGGTAAATATCCATTCATGTACTAACTATAAATATTGAGAACACAGTCTCGTGGTGTCTTTAATAACTGACATACAAGCAATGCTTAACATTTGACTCTTTGCATTGTATGTAGACATTATCGGATGGCCAATTGGAACTCATAGAGTCTAACGAAAATATGATTGCTGAGCGAGAAGGAGAAATCAGCCACATCCACGAATCGATCAGCGAACTTGCTCAGGTATTTGGAAGACTACAGGAAATGGTCATTGACCAGGGAACTCTTTTAGATCGGATAGACTATAATATCGAAAACACTGTTATAAATACCGAATCGGCTGCCCAAGAACTTACCAAGGTATGCAGATTACCGGCTTATACTCATCCATCATATCCAGATATTATTTATATAAACTAAAGTCGGAAACTTTATCCTTTTGTTGTAGGCTGAACAATACCAAAAAAGTTCAGTCGCAAACAAGTTCATCATAATCCTAGGTGTAATTGCTGCTATCCTATTTATAATTCTCATCCTAAAGTGGATCTAGAATCTCCTCTATCTTGCGTACTTGTATAAATATTTGACATATCTTTGTTTTGATATTAGTCAATGGTGTGATCTGGTATCTTTACAACAACACTGTCTTAATTTTCTTGTGCTTGTGTATATGTGGGTCAAGATGCTTCATTTAATCAATATGCACTAATACACACACATATATATTTCTCTGGTTATATTGAACTATTTCATTTTGATTTTGTTATTGTATTCAACACATTTATTTGTATTACAAATCTCTATTCCCTTTTAGAAATTAACAAGTGTTACGACCTTTAAACATTTTCACCAGCTATGTTGTGTTTCAATTATAGATAGTGTCACAATAGCATTGATAGAACAAGATTCACACCAAATACCAGCGACAATTTTGTTTGAAGTATTTTAAATGAGTAAATATAACTGTTAGACAATATAAGGAAGACTAAAAATCTTTGTTATGTGCTTATCCAGGCAAGTGAAGGAGGCATCATGTTCGTACATTTGGGAGTATATGGAAATTTATAGACACTATGAAATGCTACGATCAAAAAATTTGTAGGAATCGGTCGCTTTGTAGTCAACGAGAAAGCCCAATTACTTTTTGCTGTGTTCTGGATTCTTGTATACAATGACTGGTCCTTCCAAAACCTTAGTGCAAGGAATGTATTCGTCCGTGGCGATTTCTGCACGCTCGGCCTGAGCAAGGATAACTGGCGTCTGGTGTGACTGGAATCCTTTGATGGTCTTGTGTTTTCCTGCCTTTCCAACAACATCGACGGCCTCGCCAACTTGAACATCAACTCTCTGGAGTACAAGCTCACCGTTATTTTCCTTGTCCTCCTTCACTGTCACCAAGTATCTGGGCCACATTGCAAGGGACATAAAGTATAGAAGGTAGTCGGCATCCGAGAATATGATATCGTTGATATTGGTGTAGGTGAGAACCGAGACAAGAAGGCCAGCGATGGCAGTCTGTGACAACAAGAATCGCTCATGGTGGAGAGGGTTGATGGTGATTGTTCCCTTACCCATGTGGAGCATACCAAGGGCAATTCTGGCAGTGAAGAGAGCCGCCTTGCTATTGTGGTGGTATGAGAAGAGCTGGCGAATCAACTGTGCAAGACGGGCGTGATTGGTTCCTGCTCCAATTAGACCCATGGCGAAAATGGCAGACATGGCAATGTTAATATCGCTGTCGTGTGAGTACTTGCTCAAAACATCAATAACAGCTGGCTTGGGGTTAGATGTGCAAACCAAACCAATTGCAAGTGGGACTGTGCGGCGGACAAGGGGGTTTCCATACTGCATGATATGGTCAAACATGCGAAGAACCATTTGGGTGCCAATGTCTTCGCCAAGTGAGACAAGAGCAACACCAAGAACTGCGAAGCACTGTGACAAATCGCCCTGGGAAGTTTGATGTTTGGATCTGTCTTTGGTACCAGAAGTTGAACCAGGGAGGGGGGCACCACCTGTAGCAGCAGCAGCAGAAGCTTCACCAGATGTACCGGCAGCAGCGGTACTAGGTTTGGCGGCGTTGTCCTTTTCAGCTTCTGTGGGTTCCTTGTTTTCAGAGACGCTCTCGCTATAGTTAATGTATCTAAGGAGCTTTTGGATAGCCAATACTTCTCCACTTCCAGCTAGGGAGCATGCCATTACCAAAACCTTGACCTGCCCCTTTAGCGGTTCCTTAATGTTAGAGATATTGACATATAGCCCTTCCGAATCGGCAACCTTATCGTCTTCATTGTTGGATTTGGAATCATAGATAATAACATCGCGCCTTCCAAGAACAACAAGTGCCAGACCAAGGACCGTAAACCGAACAAGTGTCTGACTGGCGTCTTCAGCACGGAGATCAGATAGTAGGTCAAGTAATGTGGAAATTATCTCGGCATTACCGGATCCAAGGTGCACAAAGCCCAATGCTAGAGATGTAAATGCGGTGGTTTTGATGGATTTCTTTGCAGTTTTCAAGAATGGCAACAAATAGTTTGTTACTTCCTCATCATTGGTCTTGGCATATGCTATACCCAAACTGAGGATTGAGGTCTGTTTTGCCTGGGTATCACTGGAGTCGCCAATGGATGGGTCTTCAACAATGTCAGACAGAAGGGCCTTTGTGAGATCGGCCTCATGAAGGGTTCCAGCGTTGCTGATACCCAAAGCCAAGGCAGCGCCAGCTCTAATGTTCTTGTGTTCCGAGCTTAATAGCTCGCCAAGGATATCAGCACTGATTTCTGGGTTAGACCACATCAATACCATGCCAAGTGATGCAGTCGAGCTTATGGTGTTCTTGCCTTTGGCAGCCAACCAGCTCTGGTTCTTGACCTTGTCTTTGGTGAGACCCAATGCGTCCTCTTTAAAGCCAGCATTGACGAATGCGCTTACAAAGACATTGGAAAGATGGTCTTTGCTTGAAGAGACTGGTATAACAGGGTCATTGTTGGATTTGTAAATATCGCTGGGCTTCTTTGGCTCCAAAATCTGCAAATGCTTGGCAACTTCCAAAAAGTAGCTGGAGATGTTGGCGCCTCTTAAGCAGTCATTAACGACCTCATTATCGGTTTCTATTTGAGAAATATCAAATCTTTGGCGACATAGCAAGAATGCTACCTGTTTTCTTTCAGTATCATTTTTGCAGTCATTGAAATCCTTGACAATCTTATCATGGTCGTTGAGCTTGAGAGAGATGGGGATTCTTTCAATGCTTGAGCCAAATTTGGTATAAATATCGTATGTTGCTTCAAGGAGCTCACGAGAATCCTCTAGAGATACAGCCTGAGAACAGCTTAACATGTATTTGCACACTCGTTCATAAATGTCTGTAGTAATGTAGTTTGGAATGTCATTAATACACTCAACATCCATAAGGAGGTCAATAGCGTCTAGCTCAGGCCCCTTTTGGAAGAAGAATTGGGCAATGACTTTGGCCAAATCGATTAGCTTTGTGTTGTCAATACTATCCTCAACGACCATGTATTCGGCATCATCCTCTTTTTCAAGGTTTTCGGTATGGCTCTTCTTGATCTCAACACAAAGGTGACGAGCATATTCGTGGCCATATTCACCAATGGAATCAATTATTGCCTGTGTCTTGCCGCCAAGTTTCTCGTTTGCAAGAAGGCGGTAGCTTAAGGCGTCGCTTTTATCACGGCCATAAATCATGCCGATGAATGATAAAATGTCAGCCAATGCGTACTATTAATGTCCAAAAATATTCATTAAGTAATGGGTTAGCAGCTGCATTTTGCTCTATATGTAACAGGGGCATTATTGTTATACATGAAACAGACACTTACCCTATTTGAATCGTTGCTTGTTGTCTTTAATAAACGAGAGAGAGTATCGTAGTGTGGTTTTAAAAATTTGAGATACTTTGTGACTTCGGCCATGGAGCTCTCTGAAATCAACAAGATCTTCTTTAGCTCTTTAAGGGATGGCAAATCACTATTTCCACTCTCAACTTCTTTAGTGATACTCCCAACTATGCGTTCAAGGTCCTGAATTACTTTAATGTCATCTTCAGTCTATACAAATCAACGCTTCAAATGCTTAGCATGCCAATAATAATAATAATGTTTGGTTAATATAGTAATGAAAAGCGTTATACAACATACCAAGTCAATTTCTTCCTTCTTTTTCTTGTTATCCAAAGTGTCGTTTTTGGCATTTGAATCAACCTTTCCTTTGGTTTCTGAAGGTGCCTTGTCAGCCATTGTTCATGCAATTCAAATCTATGGATGTAGAATGGGGGAGGGAAAGAATTTGTTTAAAAATATGTGTAAATGCTAACAAGAGTATTATAAGAGAGGTGTATTGAAAAGAGAAGTTTAGATAGAATGTATCAAGCTCGCAAAAACAACCTTTTGGGTACGTCAGCTATAATCACCATTCGTTATTACGTATACCCTTTTGATGGTGCTTTGTAACTTGGATTTTGTTTAAATTGGCCTCTGTTTGCATCTGTGATTATTGAGACAGATCTTGCTACATTGCTAGGCTATACGCGTCATTTTTAGTCAAATTCAACGATTACATGATCAAATCAGCTCATTTTACCCATAACTATAAAAGCAAAAAATAAATGGCTAAGGGTAGACCACAAAAGCCAAAAAGAATACTAGTTGTTTACACTTTGTGCTGGATTTGTCTTATTATACTGTCTCTTCGCATTCTTTCTATATAAAGGGCAAATAGTAAGAGCAACCATGACACAGTACTACGAACTTTACCGCACCAGCACGCTTGGAATGGCGCTCACTGATTCACTAGATGAGCTGATCCAGGCTGGTCACATCACCCCACAGCTTGCTATTCGAGTACTTGGCCAGGTAAAAAAACACTTTTAGCCATATGTGTGGTTATTTTTGAAAGGCAACTATTTGCTTATAAATGGTGGCCACTGATTTGGCTGTGATTGCCCATATAATTATTGGTCACCAGAAGATACCCTTCAAAAATTATCACCCATATTCATTAGACACACCAGGTGCTTAGTGATATGCCTGAATTATTCTATGATACTTAAACACCATGTTTGGAATTTCTTGCTATAACTAAACCACATTGTCCTAGTTTGATCGAAGCATATCTGATGCTTTGGCCAACAGAGTCCGCTCTAGAGCAACAATAAAGGTAATCATTGGTACTAATAATATAAAAATGTGTTTGCAAAATAGAAGCAAGTATTAACAGCCAATTTAAATGATGTTTTAGGGGAGCTTGCAAACATACCGGTTCTGTGATGATGTTTGGACATTCATCATCAAGAATCCAAACTTCAAGTTTGAACATGATAATGTCACGGCAGACAAGGTCAAAATCGTAGCGTGCAATGCTCGGAGACCTGGCGAATCTTGATCTTGTATACTGGCATGCTAGTCGATATTAGTTTATATCCTCTTCCCTCTCAGCAGTTTTCATTTTTTCAATGCTTTCTTATTCCCTACATAACAAGCCTCATTATACTTGTAACAAAATAGTTTATAATCCATGACAATTAACTAGAAGCAAACTATGTTTACTGCTTGCATAAATGCAAGCTTATTTTTGAATTAAAATTATAGGGAAATGAAAACTCAAAAAGTGTCTAATAGCAAATGGCCACCTAGTAGAAACGCTGGTTATTATTGGAATGAATTGTTAATGATCACAATTTTTACACACATTCTCACATCAATCAACCAAGCCTTTTCTGAAATGAGCTAATTCTGGCCCAATAGCAACAGAAATCAGGTTGCTGTTTATTTTGGTTGTGACTCGGCCTAATTGGCACACACCTCTCTTTGCTTTTGGCTCTCTGTTTCATACTATTTTTCGGCAAGCTTTTTGTTTGAAGTGACTTGTTTGTTCTTCTAATACATAGCATCTTATTGATAGTGTGACGGGCTACTCCTTGCAAGCATAGTCAGTTTTGACTATTCAACAACTCTAATATACTTTAGTATTGCTCATATGCCCCCAAAGCGCAAGACCGGTGATAGCAGGAAAAGAAAGGTTCAAAGTTCGGAATCCAACCAAATGTACAGAAAAAATAAGTCCAAAAGAAATGGGTAAGTGCATTGTTACAGTACCTGTTGTATTTGTTGTTTCCTTTGTGGTGCTGGATTGCCTTAATGCTTTATATGTGTCTAATTGTCGTTTTAATAGCTCCATGGTAGGTACATTAGCACTACATGCATCAGTAGGTTTTGACTCCAATTCCCTCGGTTGAGCTTGCGTTATATCAGAAAGGGAAATATAGAAAATTAATGCATAGGTACTGAGACATCGTCGCGTGAATTTCCCACCATAGACTAACAATATAAATGAGTCGGTCAGCTCAAGATATAATGGCACGAAGGCTGACAGCAGCACTTCAAAGCTAAAAGAATGGTTTGAAAAGTACAAAGGTGCGTGGATGCATATATGTTGATGTATTGACGCCAATTCTTTCTAATATTCTACCATACTTCTAACAGTATCATGATGCAACCGATTTAACTAGATAAAGAAGATGAAGAGGGAAACATCACAGCTGAAGGAATAGGTCAGCTATGTAAAAACCTCCAAATTGATTCAGATAGTGTAAGTACTTGTACATATGTTAGCATAAAATGTCTTTTGTATTTTTTGCGTTATATAGAAAGACAGCTAAAGAACTGTTTGTTGGGATATTCTTAGGTTTTGGACACATTCATATTATCCAATTTATTGGGCCTGTCAAAACTAGGTAGGCTTGAGTGCTAATGGCTGTTATAGGTTAATAAATGTCCTTAATCTAGGGATGGGTCTTGATGGTTTTTACTAATGGGAATGATTAAACGAACACACATCTACAGGCTATATAAGCTACAGCGAGTGGGAGGCAGCAATGCTGAAGCTTTCGTAAGTATATTTAACAGTGCATTGCAACAAATGAATGCGTGAATATCATACAACATGTAACTGGCGCCTATTGATATTTATAACATTTTCCTTCCTAGGTGCACCAACGAGGATAATTTAGAAGTACTATTCCAAAGCCACAAAGCCGACATATCTGAATCTAAAGACAAATTCCTTGAATTCTATAGATGGGCTTTCAAGTTCATCCAATCACCCGAGACCAAAAAAGTTGATGTCAAGGTACATGGCCTCTAAAGGATTATCCTGGGTATGCTTTATATCAAAATATTATCTAATACCGACTTTTGATTCCAATCTAGGTCTTCAAGTATGTCATTCCACATATTGTTGGCACAGAAAACTCCCATGTCGAAAAGTTCGTTGCCTATCTCGATCATTTGGAAGAAGTACGTGGAGATCCATTTACCCTGTATTGTTCAAGTCGCACGTAATTTTAATTTTAACGCAGCTATTAATCTTGTCAACATTTCCTTCATCATAGAAGCAGGAAGAGAAGCCTGCCTCGTCCTATCTCTTTTCGTATGATACAAGTGATAAAATAACTGGTATCAACAAAGACCAATGGAACATGTTTTACCAATTCATTAACAGCATAAAAGACGACGGAAAGTTTTTAGACTATGATTTCGAATCTTCATGTGAGTAACTTTTAACTGATAATTCTTCTACAAGCGTGTGCTTTTGAATTAATAGCTCTAACATCCCATCTTTGTTTTTATCGCCTTTATATTCATAGCCTGGCCTACTTTACTTGATGACTACATCGAATGGAGAATTGAAAACAACAAATAATTCTAGAATATATTTTCATGCAATGTGCTATTGTGGCTCACACACACACGCTTTTTCTATACTCTACATGAGCACATATGCCTATAATACATACTCGCAAGCACATATCCAAACGTATACGGACTCCCCCTTTTCCAACAGAAACCAAACTCAAACTACATGCGCTTCTAAAGATGGGTTTACTCTACATCCCTTTGTTTTTATTTTTTAGTTTTTATTGTACAATGCAATGGATCAGCCATCTACAAAAATATTTCCTCGTAGCTTTGAAGGAGCTCTGATTCTATTTAGGAAAAAAACTGAAGCAAAATAATGACATCTTGTAATTGTTTTCCAGTACTGTGTCAATCAACCTTAATATCGGCCTTATAACTATTTTGGTCCATTATCTTTTCAAACATGTGCTTGACTTCTTCAAGCCTCGACGATTCTATGAATAGGTGAGTGTTGTCGAGGTCACGGATAACAAAGCCATATTTCTTGTCCAAGTTCAAAAGAACCACTCTTGATACGGGATCGCTATTATTAAAAGGTGGGTTTGTAGTATAAACTGTAGCATATTGTAGTTATTTTTATTAGAATTTTGGTTGAATAAAACTACCCTCACACACGCTCTCTCTTTCTGATCTCTTACCATGTTACCAGAGTTCCTAAAATTCATAATAAACAAAAATAAAAAATCATTTGTTTATTCTGGTGCTTGTCTTTGAAGTAGAAAGTTTCTATTTAAAATGAATTTCTTACCCTTATGACTTCTCACCATCTTGACAATATAATAAAATAAACCAATAGCTTTGAAATTACTTTTAAAGGGAATGGCTATTAGGAATGAGGCAATAGGCCTCATTTATATCAAATTAAAGCTCGTTTATTACCAAATAGTACTATTATGGGGATTCAAACAACCGCTGCAGAAATAAACCCAGTTTTTATAAAAACAAAAAATGATGCTTATCATCACCATCATTTCAGAGTTAAAGACTTCTACAGTAGGCAGTTCCATCTTCCTTTCCAAACCAAGCTTCCTCGGCCATATTGCTGAATATACCGACTTCAACCACGCCAGGGATCATCTTCAATACTGTTTCAACCGAAGCAGGGTCATGGATCTTACCAAGCTTGACATCAAAGACAAAGTTACCATTGTCAGTGACAACTGGGCCAGCCTTGTTTACTGCTGGTCTGAGGATCACAACTGGGTTGGTAAACTCGAATGCTGCGCTAGAGGCAGAAGCGCCCTGGAATGAGTTTTTGTGGTGCAATTCCGTAATTTTTCTTTCGACTGCCTTGTAAGCAAATGGTGTGACCTCAACTGGAACGCCCTTGGTCCACTATATAAGATATTTACAATATTATCCATTTAGACACCAATTTTGAGGATTTTGAATGGATTGGGGATGGTTATAGTCCAAGCTACTTACTTGCTCTCCCAGTACAGCAGAATCTTTGCGGTAATCAGCAATGAGGATCAAACGCTTAGATGCGCTAGCAACGACCTTTTCTCTAAGATGGGCAGCACCACCGCCCTTAATGGCATTGAGTTTGCTATCAACCTATTTTTTGCAAGAACCGTCAATATCAATCTGGTGTAAGCGTTGTATTTGAATTATTATCCACCTTATAATGACTTACCTCATCGGCTCCATCAATAGTTATATCGATGTCTGGGTTTCTATAGAACATAATTCACAAATCAAACAACGCGCTTCAATACAAATTTCTGCTAGTAACATAGCATATGGCAAGACGGTACTGCAAATGCTGCATTACTTACTCGTCAAGATCGCCGAGACGCAAGCCGGCATCAACAATAAGACCTCTGGACTGGAAGCTGGTTGGGATACAGACAAGATCCGGACTTAGCTGGCCCTTTTCCAACAATTCCTTCAACTTATTAATAGCGTAGACTACAGTCGATCCGCTTCCAACACCCAGCACCCTGATATCTTTGGTGACATGCTTTTCAACAGCACTAAAAGCAGCGAGCTCTTTGGCAGTTTCGACCAAGTTTTTCGAAGACATTGCTGCTATTTGTTTTTGTGTGCAATTTCTATAAAAATAACGAATTTGTGGCAGTAGCGGTGGTGGTTGTAATTTAGTTGTCGCTTGGGTGAATTTCAACCCTTGAATGGTATGTAGCAGGCGAGAATAAAGAGATAAGCTATCAAACTGTACGGAGGGCCTGATGGCTTTAATGGATGGCTTCAAAGATCTGATAGTGGCCACTATGGTCTGTTTACAAGAATTATTTTGGTTTCTTGAAGAGTGTGTATGTTTATGAAAAGAGCTCGAAAAGCCAAAGGAGGAGAGATTATTGACGAAATACAGCGAATTTTGGTATCACAAGAACGAAAAGCGCAATTTTTGAAGATGATGATGATGATGAGCCGCCATTCTGCACTAGCTACTACCAAAGCCACCAATCCAGGCCTTGTCCAGATGTCACAGAATCTGTATCAAAGTGCTTTTGATCCAAAGATTCAAACATAATCATACATCATGGGACCGCGAGCTCATGCTCACTGATCAATAGCAATGTGAACTAATAGGACTGTGCTGTTGCTTCAAGATCCTTATTCAAATAAATAGAACACAATATTATGGAGCTAATGAGACTATCTTGAAATAAATTGGTCAAGTTTATTGTGGTATTGGCACTTGCTCTATATTAATCAACGTCTAAACTGAGCACTGTAAACGCACAAACATGAAACTATGCCTGCTTGATGTTTCCGCTATTACTAGGTTTGCCTTTATCTGGGTTAGGATTCAAGCGCTTGCTGGCCAGATCGCCTGCCATAGTAGCAACAACTTTGCTTCCTGTAATGTTAGCATTGTCTATCATATCCGAAAGGTAATTAGCGATACCCCCGCCTATCTCGATATGTTGGGCAATGGTATGTATACCCGATTTGACCCAGCCAAAGACGCCTGAAACTGCATCACCAACCTTTTCGAAAAGGGTCTTTTCCTTTTTATGAAACGGCAGCCAGCCCTTGATTGTATCCCAGATTCCTTTTGGCTCTTCGTGAAAAATGCCATCAAACAGGCCAGGATCGGCCTGTACACGTTTTATATGCTGGCGTAGCTGTCCTGTATTGAGGGCTATTCGAAGATTATCAGCAAGTCTTTCTTGGCCTACACCAGCTTTCTGTACATAAGGAACAGCCAAAGCATCCCTAAAAAGCACCGTCAACAAGATACAGACCGTCAAGAAGTAATATATTTTCATTTTCCAAGAGCAATGCTCGAATAGTGTGTCCGTCTAAACTAGTGTATTAAATAAAAGCAAGATATGATAACTTTCATAACTTGAAAACTGAAAGAGTAAAATCAGAACATGCACCCACTCTGGCATGGTATTATATTTAATGAATTTAAAAAAGAATAAAACATTGCATAGGTTGCAAATTAGCCGTGTCGGGATTTGGCAAAAAAGGTAGTAACTGTAGCTAAGATTTTCAACTATAGCTTTTGCAGGAGCTTGTCAATGAAGCCACCAAGTATACCGATAAGTCCATGGTTCTCTGCTAGCTTATCACGTATTATGTGTGCTATATTTATTTTTTTAATCTGGTTGTTGAATGTATCCTTAACTAAATCTGCAACGAAGCCAGGTGCAATTGTCCTTCGAGAAAGTCTAGAGCTTTCAGCATTCTGGCTGGCTAGAGAGCGAGAGAGGAGTGGGATGAAGACTTCGCCATCTGATTGTGCATGCCCAAATGCTCTTGTCCCCAACGATGTTCTGCCCAACGAATGAATCGATGATCTCTTCAGCAGTGCATTTTTCCCTGTGAGTGCTTGAGGATTTGTTACCCAGATAACAGGAGCAGACATTGCCATTCTGAAGACTGCGATGCAGGAAAACGATACAACTAGCACCAGGTAAAAGAGTTTGTTCATCTTTTTGTTCTTTGCAATAGAATAATGTTTGAAAAGTTTCAAGGTAGAGTGATAAGGAATTGACAAAGCATTACAGGATTTGTTAAATCTTGAAGCTCAATTGAGGAGTTTAGGTTGTTTCTCAAAAGGTGCGTGAAATCTGTGAACAATTATTGAGATGAGAAGCTCCAGTTTCCTTTTTCTTTTCAATCAAAGGTGCAGGCAAAGCTAGATTGAAGGCATGTATACGAATATACCTTAACATAGTATACAAAATTGGCATTCAATTGATAAATAACGATATTTATTTCTTTAAAAGATAGTAGCCAGAAAGTGTTTTATAATAAAAAACCAATTCAAGAAGCTGAGGATGCAATATGTAGCTTCTGCCCCAACAATCCACAAACAGTGCCCTGAATAATTCCAACCAAGCCCCCACTGGCAACCAAAACATCATTAATGACCTCAGATAGATCTAGCTCCTTTGCGGTTGAGACGATGGTGTCCTTTGCTGAGTGACTCGAAGGAATTCGCTTGACCAATTCACGCACTACATTGTCTCGGAACTCATTGCTGACTTTCGAAATCTCTGGATGAATAACACCTCTTTGAGCACCAATCTGACTGATCTGCGTAATACGGTCACGTTCATTGGCAGCTGGGCTTTCTACAGAAACCTTGGCAAAAGCCGAACCAACTAGAGCAAGGAGCAAGATTTGAATATACAATATAAGCCGTCTAGACATATTATTGATTAATAACAAAATGAAATGGGCATGTGTGTAAAAGTTTCTCTGGGATGTTCAAATTCGTTGCAGCTCAACCTTTTGAGTCTTTTCTAGTACAGCTGTGTTTTACAGTTAGCATATATTTGCATTTTTAAATTTATTCACATTAACAATAATGTTAGTACTGCTACTGGTGCTAACTCCTGCTGTTATATATACATTAAACATTTTTTAAATAAGGTAGTAGAGATTGCATTTTTCTTTATTCTTGCTTGAGTTTTATACGCTTTTATCCAATATTTGGAATTCATAACATGCATGTTGTTCATAACCAGATGATTAAAGGCGGGCGAAATGAATATCGAATCACAATTGTATCTTAACTATAGAATGTAATTTTTTGTGCCACCAAACCTGGGATTCAGAAAGTACCGCCATTAAATAGTTCTCCATCAAAAGTGTACAAAATAGCACCTCCTTCGATCTCTCCTGCAAATTTGGTCCATAAACCATATATTTTTAGGCTGGTGTTGGAGAAATTATTCTGGTACACTTTTAGAGTAAACGCTGCAACTTATATAATGTACATTCTAAAGAGCAAGCCTTATTTTTACGTGAGGTATTCCAATAGTATTTGAGTGGCTGTGCAAAATATATTACTTCATATTATGCATCAAAAGTGTTTCGGCTTGTTTGATAGAACTTCCCTTTAAAAATCGCGAAAAAAATAATTTAATCATTATCTCACACTACAATAACATCACACTTGTAATCGATATCATTCCACAAAATAAATTCAAATTACTATAAAGTGTAGGCCACTACACTTGGCGTATCACTAATCTGGCTATAGAACAACCGAGTTATGAAGGCGGCATTGCCAAGATAATAATACCCAGTCCATGTCAAATGTCTTAAATTATCTATGTTAATGAGTAGTACATAAAAGAATTGTCCTAAAAATACGGATAATAGTAGCACTCAATTATATAGGGCACACATACATACACACAGACTGTTCAATCCAAAATAATCAGTTACTGCCAAGACATGCCCCAGATAACCCAAATAAATCAAATAATAGCTGGAGGGAGCTTTTGTGTTTACTGTATTTGACTTCAGCCACAAATGGGGTGGATAAAACGCGAGTTCTGGAAATTGTCTCATATCTCCGCTGTTCAATCAAATCGTTCGCTCAAGTCGTATGGCCATGCAGACGTTGCAGTCTTTTAATAGCCAACATACGCTGAGATGATGACTTTAAGTTCATGCTTTTCTTTATTTTTCCTTCCTTATTTCTGTGTGTGTGTATATACAAAAAACAGTACTGTCGCCAATACAATATTTAAATCATGAGAAGACTTGCATCTAGTAATTGGAGTTTATGGGCACTTGCATTTATTGTTTGTGCTTTGTTCTTATCGATCTGTAGTGCAGATAATAAAGCAGCCGTCGTTACACCCAAGCCTGAAGGGGAGTCTCAGGCCGAACGATTCGACGATGATATCCTAAACGGCGTTCCTCTACCAAACTGCTCAGAACGTACTTTAAAGAATCCTTTTTGTGGTGGACTAGGACCTTAGGTCTGCTGCCACCGCCCATCCAATCACTATTCCAATAAAAACAATACCCCCCGCAGCAGCTAAGATTCGCTGACTCTAGACCAAAATGCATTTATTCCCACTTATTTGATGATGCAAGATCAATCAGAAAAGCACACATGAACGTAACTAGGGGCTATTATTTTTGTTTGTCTGCTCAAGGATAGTTTTGATATCGATATCAGGAAACAACAAAGGAATCTCACGAAGAGATGTTTCCATAGAATCTACATGTAACATTCCAAAACATTAGTAAATATCTACCAAAATTTTATTTTAAATAAAGAAAAATAAAACATCATCAACTACTTACCTGATCCATGGAATGAATTTCTTGTATCAGTTATCCCGAATTGTGCTCTCAGAGAGTTTGGATCTGATATCCTCGCCCTATAGTAATTACAAAAATATCATTTTTATTCATATGATATTTTTAGTTCTTGATCAGCAAACATATATACGCCTTGCACATCATTATACTTTGTGGCAAGTGCCTTACCTCGGAGGACGAGTTGGTCCTATCAGTTTTCTCCAGCGAGAGATCACGTCTGGACCTTTGAGTACCATGGCGATAAACTCTCCGCTATTAAGTTATGCAAGAAAAGCAATAGATTTCATCAGTTGTAAGGTATACAGGGATAAATGTGTATAAATTTAATAATGATATACAAAGCGGAATTTGCCACGGGATTTTAGCAGCCATAGATCCTTACTTTGTCATGTATCCAACCAGCCTTTTGTAGAAAAATTTTCCCTCATGCTCGCGATAAAACTCCTGGGCATCATTTATTGACCACAATACACTTCGTTTGGCAACTATTTGCATTGGATCGATCTCCGATTCAATAGTTTTTAGAGTTTTTTCAACTGCCTCCGCACTGGCACACAAATCAGGCTTGAGAAGGGCTAGTGTGACCTGATTTGGTCGTAATGTGGACAGGCTTCTGAGTCTATTAAAACTCCGAAATTTTGAGGAACAGGTTAAGCTTTTTGGATGCAGTCGTATCGAAACTATCATAATTATTAATACCGAAGATATAAAGTATGCAAATATTGAGGATTTACAAGAAATTTGTACAAGAACAAACAAAATTTTAAGCATAGCAACTGATATGGGTCTACACTCGGTTAAATTAGAGAAAATTGGGGGGAAAACAGATCTTATTGCAACAATCATAAAAACAATTAAAAGCACATCTTTACAAACAGCTGAATAACGTTATTTAATTTCCTACCGACTTGAACTTCTTTAGGCCTAGAGACAGAATAAAACCTAGACCCGAAATTCCAGCATTAGCATAAAATATCAAATGAAGTGATTTGACAAATGCATCAATGATCTTGTTGCGCGCATCCTCTGAGATAGAAGATGTCCAAATAAGGCTGGGCTTATCCAATACGTTAGATGCAAGCTGGGTGTACTCTGGATAATCAGTAATAAAATCAGAGATGCCTGCTTTGAAGGTGTTTGTGAGTACTGATCCAAGAATAGACAGGCCAAGGGCTCCCGCAATGGCGAAGGCAAATGGTACTAGCGTCGTCACTGCAGTTATGTGCTGTGGCTTTGCGCTTACTTGTACACCTACTGTAACTATTGGGAACATAAATCCCAAACAAATTCCGGGAATGAAGAGGAATCCAAGTACCATTCCAATAGGAGAATCTCTCTTTAATAGTGTGAAGATGCCAGATCCCAATGATAACCCCGCCATGGCGAAGATGATATAAGTCCGATGCAGCCCAAACTTTGGTATAGACCAGCTTACAACCAGTGAAACGAGACTGAGGCTGATTAGAATTGGAAGGAGACAAATTCCAGATATAGTAGCCGTAGCATTATGGCTGACAATAATTAACATTGGGGTGTAATAAACGAAAGAAAACATCATGACACCAGCACAAAAGTGAGTCAGCAATAAAAGAACGATATTACGTTGCTTGAAGGCATCCATTGGAATCATCGGTTCTGGAGCCACCCACTTTTCAAAGCAGACAAACGCAATCCCTAAAGCCGCTGACACGCATAGTAGCGAAATAACCACAGCTGAGCTCCACTTGTACTCCTTTCCAGCCCAGTTAAAGGCAAGAAGAAGCGGAACCATAAAACACAAAAATAATGTGATACCGCCGAAATCGATTTTCTGGGCACAAACATTCCATGTCCTAGCCATCTTTCTTGGAATCCTCAAAAGCCAAATGATGATCACAACGGCAACAGCAGCCACAGGTACATTGATATAGAATGCCCATCTCCAACTAACTTTATCAGCAAACAAGCCACCAATGGCTGGTCCGATAGCATAGCTAAGTGCCATGACTATACTCAAGAGACTAAAGTAGTTTGCCCGTTCTTTCATCGGCACCAGGTCAGATATCGTAACCGTAGCCATTGCAACGATTCCTGCACCGCCTATTCCAGCTACAGCACGTGAGGAGATAAGCCATGTCATGTTTTGTGCTGCTCCACACAAGGCCGACCCCAGGACAAATATAGCTATAGATAATACAATGACCGAGCGTCTACCAAAGATATCAGACAAGTTTCCATAGATGGGTTGGAAGGCAGTCAATGTGAGCATATAGGCACTAGGTATCCAGCCTGTTTGTGTGAAAGCGTTAAACTCAGAACCTATCGTTGAAAGGGTAGCTGCTACTATAGTTTGGTCTATAGTTTCGAGAAAGAATGATAACAGGATCCCTATCAAAACTGTGACAAATCTCCATTTATTCTGGTAAATATAGTATTCACTTTCTGAACCACTTAGGTCTGTGGTGTTGTTGGATTCTGTTTGGAATGACTTTTTGTGTTCAGGTGGTGACTCTCGGCATTCCTCTAGTCTATCATCTTGGACTGTTTGTGAGCTGGACGCCAGATGCATATGAACAAAGGTGCTGCGAGGATCGCTCTGCTCGTATGACTCTTTTTTGTAGTATTGCATTAGAATGTAAATGAATAAAATATAAAAAAACAGTTGCGACTCAAGTAAAGCAAGGATTGTATACACCAAGGATGTTTTGTCGTTATCAGAAAAGACCAGTGAGAAATAAAGCCCTTTATATAATGCAGAAAGTCTTACATAAATGTTGGAAATACTTTTAACATTTTTACTCAGCCATACTTGTCCCAGAAAAAATGTCTGATCCATATCAATTCTGAAAAATATTTTTGATATGGCTGAAGGCGTCTTGATCTTGGCTGAAAGTTGAAAAGGAGGGTCCTACTAAGAGTACTCCTCCAGAAATATAATTAGCAACATCTGAGGTTCGGTCATTTTTGCTTAAATAAAAAATTTAAACTTTGTCCTGCATTTACTGATCCCTTGTTTTTTTGAAAAAAGGTCATATTAAAATGTGGCATATTTCTGTGTGGTGATGATTGATGCCATGGCCACATATATCACAATCTTTTTTATTTCTTTATTTAAATAGTTTTTACGATACTCGATTTATGTATTGCGAACATTCTGAATTCCCATCGGTGTATATGTACATTTTTCCAACATGGTTTATTTAATCTTAGCCCTTTACAAAGAAATTGAAGTTCAATATACACTAGTGAAAACATAGCTATGGTTTATGATATACCGGCTGATTCCCCTCTATAATCAACATTTCGTCAATTATTATGACCTGTGTTATTGGTGGTCATAGAAAAGGATAAAAGTAGCTGTGTTTGGTTGTTTCTTTTGAAACGGCTAAATTTAATAGAACAATAGCTTTTATTTCTCACAACCGATATTATATGGCTAATTCGGCTTTAGTTCTCCCTTTTACTTGTATCTGCTAATAAATATTTTTCCATATGCACCTTACAATATGGATCATAATTTTTGAAGGGTAAATTTTGGTGACCGATGATTATAGTGTCAATCACAGCCAAATGGGTGTCCAGTTTTACTAGTAAACTTTCACCCTTCAAAAATTATTACCCATATGGCTTGCCTATTGTGCCTCATTTGAAACTAAATCTTAGGTGACTGCAATATCTACTGCATAAATTGGTTACGCAAGTACTTGAGTTGATACATGGCCCTGATGTGGTTTTACAGGCTTTTTAGAAAGGTATTGGTGTTTTTGTTTTTTAATATCATTATTAAAATTGGCTAATGACTACACTAGTGGCAACAACTTGCCAACCAAGATGCAGCAGAGTTACTATTAGCAGTTTGTCGATGATTTGTGGTATCTGATATCACGGCTATTTTTCTGCGCTGTGTATCCCACCTCAAGATATATTCGTTTGTGGTAGGTTATAGCAGTACCACCATCCAATGATTATTTTGTGCAGGTGATTACAATTCCTAGAATTTTTAGAACATTTGATGTGACCAATTCCATCCCTGTGAATAAATCCCAGATAGAAAAACAATAGTTGATATCAATAAAGTATCTGAGAAGAGACATCAAAGCCTTTAAAATGAAAAGTAAAACACAATAATAAACCACAAAATGAATTTAACCTTTCCCTCAGATAAGATCAGGTGATAAATATTATATAAGCGTGATTATTCGCTATTTTTATTTAAAACATTTGGTTAATTGTAAACACTAGTTCTTTTGTTTAAAAACCATCCAGTACAAAGACATATCTACTGACACCAGAGCCATTATTTTAGTTCAATATCATCGACCAATCCATCTCCCAAAGTCAAAATTTCATTAAGGACAGCATCAATGTTTAGATGTACTGCATTGGGAAGCTGCTCAGGGTCCTTGCTTGACTTTTTCGATTTTGTCTCTTTCTCATCTGCAATGGGTTTTGTGTTAATGCCAAGGTGTGCCTTAAGCGCCACTTGATGATTCTTGGCACTGGGAATCCAAATTCCGCCAATAGTTGATCCACCTAGCTGATCATAAAAGAATAGGGCAACATCATGGTAAAGCGCCCTGAGATCACGCACATATAGTGAAATTGGGTCAAATCCAACCATACCAGGGTGTCCGAATGGGTTGGGGTTCTGGCGTTTGCTTGTGATTTGTTGCCGTACCAATGGTAGAAGGTTCTTGAACTTCTCATACCTCTCATTGTTGGATTTATCAGCAGCATCATTAGTACTTTCCTCAATTCCAAATGCCCAAGCGGGTGGCTGCTCATAGCGTCTACAACACATTGATGGATCAATGCGGATCAAAAAGTCATAGTGATCCAAAGGTGTGATGAACATCTGAGATATGTGTGCCTGAGTCCCAGTCTCAAATAACGTGTTGAGGCATGAGAGCGAGGCCTTGCAAAGAGTCTTTAAGCGCTTGGTGATTACTGGACTCCCAATTCCCCATCTCTCTGAACTAGGGTCGAACTCTGTTGAAATAAACCATCCGCCATTAACCTTTCCTTTGGCCTTTGCATCGCTAAAGGCCTTCTGGATAGCATTTCTGGCCTCTGGCAACATTCCTACCAACCTCTTTGTCTTGGAGTTTTCGGCTGAACTACTTAAATCATCGTCCTTGTCCTGATTTTCTTCTGAGGCAGCAAAGTCAACTACCAATGGCTCCTCCTTCCATGCCCAACTTGATAAGCGTTCTAGGACACGGACAAAACCAGAGTAACCGGTTGAAGGGATTGCTATGTATGGAGCTGGATCGGTAAATACACTGGCAACCATGAGCTCAGCAACCTCTTCCGGGACACCATCCTTTGTCCCCAAAAGCATGTGAGAGGCAAGCCAGCGCTTGAATAGTCGAATCGATAGAGAAGCTCCAGGGTGGAATCTCTGGCAAAGAGCATGGATCCGCCTGTGGTGATCAGGCCGCCATTCGTATGTCCTTCTCCATCTTGTAAGTGCAGCGTGCACGGCCTCTGCCTTTGCCTTTTCATCCTGTGCCTTATAGGCTTGAACCTTTTTATTCAAGAAGTACACTTCGGAGTCATTTTTCAGGACAAGGCGGAAAGTAAGCCCACTGTTCCCATGGTATAGATCAATGAACACATCCGGCTCATCGTAACCAAAATCTTTCCAGTTTCCGCTAGTTCCAGGAGCACCGATATCGGATCCGCTATTTATACCATGACCAAACAACTTGCTCACCGGGGTGAATGTAGAATTGGTGTATTTACGGGTGTAGAGCTGGCCGAGTCTGTGGAGGAATGCAGATTTGAGCTTTTGCATAGGAACTAGATTATCTGGCCATTTACTTGATCTTTCAAATTCAACTAGGACGGTAAGGGGTTCAGTATAACTGTCATCAGGGTGAGATGTGGTTCCATCGGTAATCTCAGCTGGAAGTGGCTTGGGTGGTTGAACGCTGGCATAGCGTAGTCCTGGTGCAACACTATGAAGAGTGAGAACACGGAGTGGCAGCTCGTCATCAAGGGATGCCATTTCTTGGCTAAGTTGATTGAGAGCCCGTATAGCCGATTCAAATGTATCTGGAGTAGGCAACCCTGAAGGATCGGTTGCTGACAATGCAAAATCTGGAGATGGATCGTAACTCGAGGCAACAAATCCGTTGATCTGGGTAGAAATTGAGGAAAGGCTGGTTCCAAGTGAATCAGAAGATAATGGCGATTTCTTACCAGGACCCTTGTCGGCAAATTCAACTTCTTCGCTAGTCAAAATCTCTGGAGAGGCTTGAATTCCAAAGTGATAGCGCAAAAGGTATGCTACCATACGTGGAATTATTTCTGATCTCTGTTCGGCTGAGTTCTTGCCATGACCCCAAACTGTGGCCAAGCGAATTGAGCCATCGCGGAACCTACGAAGATCTGATTTGTCGCCCCAGAGGAATTCGTGCTTTTTGGATTCCTCCTTCTCAACATCAGGCTGCGGCCCAAGGTCGACGAGACGCAAGGCATGTTCTGGGTTTACAAATATGCTCAACATAAATGTGGACAATACCTGGACAGAATTGGCATCAGCATCATTGTCGTCAAGATTGGATTGATTTGAGGCAGTTCCAACACAGTAAGGAATTATAAGCTCAACACGTTTATCAAGACCGGTGTTGAGTATAGAAACCAACTTGTTCAACACAGCTCTACCATAGTTGCCACAATCGATGGCATTGATTATTTCCCTCTCTGATTTCTTAGATGGTTCCTGGATCACATCGTCGAACGAGTATTCGCTTAGAAGTTCGAGTTTTATGAGATGATCCGAGTTGGTTGCGGGTGTGTCAATTGGTTGCAAAAATATGGCTTCAAATCTATCTTGAGAGCTATCGTCAAGATAATCATTGCCTTTACGGCCCTCGAGACGCAAGTGCTTCAGTTCCCAGTCGGATGCTCCGGCAAGTATGTTTAGCTTTCCTGTAGGATCAACTAGTACACCCTCGTAATTCGAAACAAAGGATTCCATTGAGAAAGCATCAGGATCATTGCTCAAGTTATGGAATGAGAGAGGTGACTTGCTGAAATCATGCTGAGAAAGGAAGGCCAAAAATCCTTTGAATAGTTGGTAAGCGCTCATTCCTGTAGAAAGTCTTGGGGCGTTTCTATTAGGAACATATCCATTGATGACCCATGCCAACATCATAGTCAGCACAAATCCGTTTATTGAGCCAGAGTCGCGACCTTTTGAGCTTTGATCATTCGTGAGATATTTACCATATCCACGCTGTCTCCACCAAATCTTAATTAAAAGAGCAGCATCAATGAAGGATGGACACTTTTCTGCAGTGGCGTGGAGGTATGATGTGTGCGTTAGCATCATGCAGTCCGTCAGCAATGCAGCATTATATTTTGGCGTGGGGATTGTATCCGCCTCAGACGAATGCCCTTCTTCTGATTTCTTTAAAAATTGGGATTCAATAAAATTGTAGCGGATGTGGTTTCTTTCAGGAGACAGCTTTCTGATAGGCAAGGTGGTGGTAGTGATTGTGGGGAGGATTCGGATGGTTGCGCCGGTGGTAGAAAAATCCAGCTCTTTGGGACACTTTTCACCTTTCAAAGTATTATTAATAGATTTTGGTCTAATATATAGTATTGGCAACCGATAATCACTGTTCAAGTGGCCTCTTGTAATTTCGAACATATTTCCAAGATCTGACTCCAATAGTATCAATTGCAATGCTGCAAGATAATATGCTCTCTTGTGGAAGTATCTGTAATTTAGGTGGTCTTTATCCTGGAACATTCCTGCTTCTGGAATTTGGACAGACAAGTCAACATTGAATCCTCCTCGCATCCGAGCAGCCATTCCCAATGCATAGCTTCCAATAACATTTACTTCCTTTGGTGGCTCATAGTGCACACTATACAAAGCTCCGCTTGGTGGTGTTACTCCTGGGACGGGGACAGTAAATGATGTCTTGTTTCCCAATATGTGCTTAGCCTTTTTCTCAAGACTCTCGATAGCAGCATTTATAGGTTGACTTTTTATTGGATTGGAATTCATCAAGGTCTGTCTAATTTTCTTGAGAGCCATATCCAGTGATTTGAATCCCTTTGAACTGCGATCTATTTTGGTCTCGTTGAGGAGTTCGTCCATCTGAAGCCTAAAAAGATTGGATCTGTAGAGATGCGAAGTCTCGCTAAGCACCATCATCTCTTCAGCCGTTGGTGGTCTATACAAGTCATCGAATGCCTCAAGTTTACTACGTTGCTCCTTGATTTCGTCAGCAACATCGGCTGTTTCTATTTGCATTTGATCTGCATCTTCGTCGTATCCAGGCTCAAACCCATCATCAGAAGAATCGCTTGAAGAATCATCTGAACTGTCTTCAATATTTTTGGTTTCTACTTTATCAGACTCTACAGGCACTTTGGAGAAGGCTGCCTTTTTGTCTTTCTTTGAATTCAGGGCCTGCGCTTGGGACCTCTTGCGCTTCACACTGTTTACAGCCATAGCTATTCTTCTATATCAAGCTGGGCGATGTGGTATTTTTATTGCTGCCAAAAAAGACTACAAGCGAAGAAAATATTTTTTAGCTTCAAGAGAAAAGCTCAAATAAAAGCTATCCAGTCATGTCAAGAAAAAAATATAACATCATTTTCTCTATAGATCAGACTGATTTTTCAGATTTGTTGATTAAGCTGCCCTCTTGACTTTATGATGTTATTTACAAGGAGTTCACCTTTTGGTTGGGATTTCGGTGTATCAGTGGACAAATCACCTTTGCAATGTTGTTACTTTCCCCAGACTTTGTGAAGGCCAAAGGGATCGTCGCATTGGTTTAGCTACTCTTTATTTCTTTACTTTTGCTATAATGTACGAGCCAGTTCCGGGAAGCTCTGAGGCTGGAGCTCAGGCTCATCTTTTCAAATTGCGACGCATTTTCCGCCATGCAATGCGCTCAAAGAGAGCAGTGTTACTCATAACAGTTTGCTCTATTATTCTATTCACAGTCGTATTCTATAGCTTCCATTCCAATACGCCAAAACCATCAGAGATACCAGTGTTTCCCAAGCATCCATTGGCGGATCCAAACCCACTACCTGACTCGGAAGATGCTTTAACAAAAATAAACGAGAAGCGTAGAGAAGATGTAAGAGTAGCCATGATGCATGCGTGGAAAGGATACAAGCAACAGGCATTTGGAAAAGACGAGGTTTTTCCAAAGAGCGGCAACAGCAACAATAAGTGGGGAGGGTGGGCAGTTACTCTACTTGATGCTCTTGATACACTCCACATAATGGGTTTAACGGAAGATTTCAAGGAAGCGCGAGACTACGCCCTGAAGATTGATTTTAACCATACTGTCGCCGATGTTCCTGATGTTACGTTCTTTGAGATGGTCATTCGTGCTTTGGGTGGACTGCTAGGGGCGTACGAATTATCAAATGATGCACAGCTCTTGATGAAGGCCAAAGAGGTTGGCGATGTACTGGCCGTGGGATTTGATACACCAAGTGGCATTCCCTACCAAAAAGTAAATGTGAATGGGTAAGTTTCCAAATTACACACATGAGTATAAACCTTCATATTTAATTCTTCAGAAAGTTTAGATATCCGACTAATCATTATGTGCCTTTAATAGATCCAAGGCAACATTTTCTCCAGCTGTGTGCATTGCAGACATTGGGTCAGTGCAGCTAGAATACCAAAAGTTGAGCGAATTAACAAAAGACCCAAGCTATAGAGAAAAGGCGCAAAAGATAGTCGACTTCTTGGATAAAGCAAAGAAACCATACCCAGGGCTATATTACACATGGTATTCGTTTATGGAAGAAGAATTCAATGGCATTATATCATTGGGAGCCACTGCTGACAGCTGGTACGAATATATGATAAAGCAATACATCCTCAATGGGAAAAGGATAGACCAGTACCGAAGAATGTATATTGAATTCGTTGAATCCGCCAAACAAAAGATGATATTTCCTCTACATTCAGACCCCTCGATGGTGTATGCGGGAATCTTGAGTGAAAATGATCTTGAGCCTGTCGGTCATTTCCACCACCTTGCAAGCTTCATACCAGGAATGTTAGCTTTGGGTGCAAAAGAGCTTGATAGGCCGGAGGACCTTGAGTTGGCCAAGAAAATGATGAAGCTTTGCTACATGCTCTATGCCAATTCGGCCACCGGTCTTAGTCCCGAGCTTGTCATATTCCCCACAAATGGAGAAAAGGACCAGCATGAAATAAAGCACTCGTTTAGAAAGCTCTTTGGTTACTCTCTGGAAACACCCTTAGATTATGACCAAAAGTATGGCTACTACACAGTCAATACCAACTATGGACTGCGGCCAGAGACAGTTGAGAGTCTAATGTATCTATACCGTATAACTGGAGACAAAATGTACCAGGTAAGTAAATCTTTGATGGCTTTCCAGAAGCTTAAAAAGGTTAACGTCCAGGTGGATTATCTGATTTAATATAAATGCTGTTGACTTTATTCATAGGAATGGGGATGGAACATTTTCCAGTCAATACAAAAGTACACAAAGACCACATATGGCTACGCAGCATACGACGATGTGATGGATACTGACCCCAGCTATGCACAAAACGATCAAATGGAGAGCTTCTTTTTTGCGGAAACACTGAAATACCTGTATCTTCTATTTAGCCCAAAGGACTTTATATCCCTTGACGAGTTTGTATTTAATACAGAAGCACATCCATTTAGAAAAATTACGTCCTAATCGCACTACACCCCCATCACCTACCAACACATCATTACGTTCCGTACTTTTCGCAACTCTTTTCACCAAAGAGTTTTAAAGTTTAGCCTGAAACAAGCATCATCTACTATTTTCTTTAGAATTGCCATTTTTGATTAGAATTTTAGAATTAAACACAAGGAGGGCGTTATTATGTATTATCTGACACCTATTTAAAAGAAACAAGTATGGACTGCGAGCTTTGCAGGGCTCCAAATGGTTGAAATTATAGAAAGACTTGGCAGATGATCAACTATAATATAGGCAGAAATGGTGGGCCCTCATCAAATTTTGGCCCAATCATTATTCATTTGGTATGCAACTACTCCTGAGGTCCCATTTTGTGTACGGCCTTGTGAACATTGGCCATTTATTAAATAAAGTTCAAACAAGAAAAGTGGCAAGTGATTAAAATTATATATTGTTTAAACAATTTAAAAAGCGTGAATGTGGCTAAATGTATTAATTATTGCGAAAGCGATACATATATAGATATATATTAAAAAGGAATTATGTGTATATCTACTTGGGGGCTAAACAAGTTTTTGGGTTGCCCACTGAGTGATATTTTTTGTGGCGGGGATTATTATTATGCCAAAGATTATTTGGAAGACCTGGAGGCCCTATCTCTCCTTAAGGATTAGTATTTTTTCTTGTCCTTGAAGACTTTCTTTTCAACAAGCAATACATTATTATAAATGCTAGAACTAACACTCCAACTACATAAAACACAAAAGAGCGCAAATGAGCTATTGATAAATAACTCGCCAATCATTTAACCATTTCTTTAAAGCTTGTATGAAAATACTTACAGAAACTTCCAAAACAAATCCAGATTAGGCCAGAATTATTTAGCATCTTAAATATTTAGTTTTGATAAAATAAAATAGATTGATATGTGTGATATTTAAAATAAAGAATAAAAGTTTTGCCATTTACTGGGAAAATTCCAAACTTTTATACCTATTTTCTGCATTAAAAACTCAATTCCAAGCAGTGCGGAAGAATGGAATAACATTTTCCCTATATCATCGCATCCTTTATTTGGTATTATCACGCTCAAAGCAAATGGCGTCTAAGCGTCCATATGATTTGCTTTAACCAAGACACTTGATAACCCTTGCTACTTATCAAGAGTTTTGGACATCACCCGTAACTATAATGCCAGGAATTTGTTGGAGAAAGATCTCTGAGTGACTGCTATAAAACTCTAACTATTGCCAACATAATTCGCAGAGAAATTGTGGTGATTTCAAATATCTCTCTCTAGAACAGAGATGAGAGAAAATTAGGGTTCTAGCAATGAGAATATCCTTTTTTATAAAAAGGAGGTGCTGTTGGTCTCCCAGCCTGAAAGAGAGTTTGTTAATTGAACTGAGAGAAAGTAGAAGCTGTGAGCACCTTGAACATGGTAAAAAGCCCCGCTCAGCCTCCAAAAAATATGGATATTAATTTGGTGATTGGCCCGTGATCACTGTTCATCCACCCATCTTGTTGTCACTGACTCACTTCTTTCCAGCCAACCATAAATTGCTGTTTACAGATCAAAAAGAAAAAACAGCCGCCATCATTTTGGGTTTTCCTAATGCTCACACGCTCACCAGCCGTGTTTACTTGTGCGTTTGGGCGCCATCGGTTAAAAAAACCCAGATTCATCACAATCTCTGGTTTAGTCTCTTATTCATACTTTTCTTTTCTTTTATTCTCTTCTATTTAATTTCTTTCTAATAGCATATATTATAGACAAAAGCTTAGTCATAGATATGTCTGACCTGAAGCAAATTGAAAAACCCCAAGACCCCCTTCGCGCTGTCAAGGACTGCGCTGCCGGTTCCGTTGGTGGTATTGCCCAAGTTTTGGCTGGTCAAGTAAGTTATAGCTCCCACTATATTACCAAACTAGAAGTCTGATCTGGCAAGGTCACAAGCTGTGTTAATATATACTGGGTGCGCGAACACGATCTCTAGCAGTAAGAGATATTCTTGAGCAACAGTGCTCCCGCAGCTTGTAGTGTCCCTATAATGTCAAGTTCCTGTCCACCTAAATTTTTCTCTAGATCTCCTAAGTTACTAAACCACTAATGCTTTCTTCTTTTACCAAAATATAGCCATTTGATACCATTAAAGTTGTAAGTAAAAAATACCTTTTTAGAAAATGGCCCGAAGTGCAGAGATGATCTCGCTAGAACCTTTAGTCACAGGCTCGCTAGTGTGGTGCGCATCTGGTTTCTGCATTGTTCTGCAAAGTGATAAAACTAGTAGCGCGCATATATCCACCGACCCAAAAAAGATTAACCAAATATTCGATTTGTCATTTGTTGTAATCGCTAGCGTATCCAAACTCAGCCTGAACTTTATAATGGCACCATGGACTGTTTGAAGAAGACTATTGCTTCCGATGGCTTTGCCGGTCTCTACAAGGTGAGCAGCACTTCACAAGTTTTCCAGACGATTGCCAAATGGATCAGTGTTCTTACACTTTCATGATCGACAACAATACAATCTTATTTGTGATGTACAGGGAACAGCAACACCTCTTGTCGGAATTGGTGTCTGTGTATCCATCCAGTTCTTGACGATGGAGTACATGAAGCGTACATTTGCCCGCATTAATGGTGCTGCTCCTACTGCCCCACTATCCCTTACCCCTGGTCAGCTTTACATCTCTGGTGCTATAGCTGGTCTAGCTAACGGAGTTGTATCTGGTAAGCAATACACACAGATCTCAGGCCCATACCTAAGCCATTGTTGATAATATAATAATTATACAGATCACAAACAACAATTCATTCAATTTTTAAACAAATAAACAGGTCCCGTTGAACACATTCGTACCCGTCTCCAGGTTCAGACCTCTGGAGCTGGTGGAAAACTCCAATACGCTGGTCCTTTGGACTGCATCAAGAAGATCTACTCCTCTCATGGAATAAGTGGCATCTACAAGGGTCAGATCCCCACTTTGATCCGTGAATTCAACGCTTATGGTGTATACTTCTTGGTATACGAGTCTCTTGTCAAGAATGCCATGGAGCGCAAGGGTATTGCTCGCGACCAGTTAAGCTCCGTCCAAGTTATGCAGTATGGTGCTGCTGCCGGTATGGCTATCTGGCTCACCACATACCCCGCCGATATCGTCAAGTCCAAGATTCAGACCGACGGGTTCGGATCTGCTGGCAAGTACAAGGGAACCCTAGACTGTGTTCGCCAGATCATGGCCAAGGATGGTGTCAAGGGATTCTTCCGCGGTATTACTCCATGCCTTCTCCGTGCCGCCCCAGCTAACGCTGCTACATTCCTTGGCTTCGAACTTGCCATGCGCGTCTTGGGCTAGATTGAGAAATGTATTATCACCACAACCACTGCAGCAGGTTTTCATATATATATATATCCATGCTTAGCGCTTTTGTATTTCATCATTTCTTTTCAAAATTCATTTTGTTGAGCCTATTTGTCGTGTCTCTAAATTACAAGTTTTGATTTAAAAAAGAACCCTCATTTTATTCTTGCTTTTAGTATTTGAATTTACTACAATGTGTGTCCAGCCTAACATACATAGATACACGGTGTTGGAATGCTATTATATAAATGTTGGCGAGTTTATTTAGTATCTTTGGTTACATTGAACTTAACATCTTGACCTAAAAGCTAGATCTCTATTTATATGGGAAGCAATCCGCGCCCACTGCTTATGAGGCCAGATGTAGCAGACGATAGACCTGCTGTGCCACCAGGGAAATATGATACAATATACCTAAAATTGAATGGCAATGTCAATAAGTAGGGATATTAGAAAAGGTTCGGTTCTACACTCCAAATGCAAAATAAAAGATGAGAGACTTACCATATAAGAGCAACTACTTGAAAAATACAGAATATTATGGTCAAGACAAAGGAAGCGATTGATTTAAGTACAATTGAAGAAATGAGCGTCATAAGTATGGATCCAAGATATGCCAAAGTAAAGAGGAATCGTCCTCTGGAAAGCATGTGCATAGTATGCGCACGGAGACCTTTCAGGATAGCAATTCTATAATCAAAATACAAAATCACTCTTGGATATATAGTTTATGAGATTGGAGGCCTTCGTGATCAGCGGTTTTCTCTAGAACTTACCCAATAACTGTCATCAAATTTCCTAGAGAAAAGCTAGTGGCAAACTTGTATGGCGAAATGGGGAACATAGGGAGTGCCATGAATGACTATATAGAGCAACAACAACATTAAAATATACAAGGAAAACGTTAGTACGGAATTAGCTATTTTACAAGTGTCAACCAAGATAAATAGTACATTCTAAGCGGAATAGTCAATAGCAAAATCGATTTTCTTGGCGTAATGACGTTAGCAGTCAAAATGCAGAAAGAATAAATATTCTGGCACTATTGTAGAGCCCTTACCATCAGGAAACAGAATACCGCCAAAAGCATACAGCCAAAAAATACCATCCACCGCTATAAGCCAACAACATGAAGCGCAGGAGCATTTATTCAAATGTTAATGAGAACTGGTAAAATAATTGGACAATCGTAGTATTAAATGGATTTTTGATAACTGTTGAACTTGCCTGCCATAAAGACAACTCTAACCATTCACGCTGTGTGCTGTTACCATTCTCATCGCCATTTCCTCCCAACAAAGAAAAACCTCGAACTCTGCTTCCTACATTTGATAGTGAATTTCCAATATTACTAAAGAAGCCACCACCACCACCACTCCTATCCCCGTAGAAAGTGTCAAACCCGGATTGGTTTGACGATGTGCTTAGGTCTCGCATTGCCTCCCGAAACGAAGTCATTCTGTATAGGCAAATGTATTATATAGTAGATTTAAAAGGGTCTTGGCAGTAAGTAAACAACAGAAAGAAACTAGCCGTTGTAGCAGCTGTTATGGTGTGACTGAATCACACCCAAACTAGTAGCTGGCCGATATTACTGGTATTTCACCTCAACACATATACATCATAGCCAGAAGCACCTTTCATTCAATTTACTGGGGTCAAGGCATAATAACTGAAACGCCTTTATTGTACATTCTTGAAGTGAATCAGATTAGATCACCCATGGTGGTGGCTTTGTGACTTTTCTTCAGCATTTCTGTTAGTTAAACAAGAGGAAGTGGTTCTTCATTTTTCGTGAACAAACAAAGCGCATTGTTCAAATTAAATGAGGGGTTGGCGCAAAAGCCTTGAGGTCTCCTGAACAAACATTTCTACCCTGATATACCTACGATCATATCAACCAATATGGAGCACAGCATGTGATATTAAAAATTCAAAGAGATGGAGTATCTAAATTCACAGATTTCGATGCTACTTGTTTTTACTTTGGCCCAATAGTCTACTTCTATCAAAGAGATGTCGACCACAACAGACGAATGCAATATGTGGCAATTCTATAATAAGCCTATAGTAACCATAGCCACGGAGGCATGCAATATATCTTCAAATGTCGCAACGCCATGGCTTCAATCAAACATATCCACACAGATATGCAAAAGAGTGCAATATATGTCTGAGACTAGTGGTCTGTTGTTATTGACCGATCTTGCAAGTCCAAGTGCATAGGATTTATAATTGGAAAGCTATAGGAACAGTTCGGTGCAATAACATTCGTTATTTTGAAATATGTAAGGCGATGATTCCAGTGTGGGTTACCAACAAACGCGACCAAATAATTTAGCCACAACAACTTGGCGCCTATTGTGAGGACTCAGGTTTTTTCGTTCATTACCAAAAGTGGCGTGTGGGCTTTTCCGATTCAGCAGTACCTCCTATCCTCTCTCGCTGTCCCCTCTTCTGATGCCTCTTGTCTGATCATTTCTCCTGGTTTTCTCTCTCTCTCTTGGTATGTATAAAAGGCCACCTGGGCCCTGGTAGGTAGTAGAAATGTCGAATTCCTTTACCTTCTCTTTTCTACTTTCTTGCATACATACACTACCATTTCACCTAAACTCGTTCACACGATACACGTACACTGCATCTTCATCTCCAACCATGAACTTCTCGCTCGTCATTGTCTCTGCATTTCTCTCCATACTCACCCTCACTCGGCTTTCGGTAGAAGCAAAGCCCATAGATATCGATACAGGAGCCGATATTCCAGATATTATCAACGCAAAGGCATACTTGAACAAGGAAAAATAACATCGGCCCATAAATATACGATGCGAAGCCTAGACACGATAATTACACCTAATATTATATCATTTATCTCTCAGCATTAATCTAGCAGCATACCAAAATATTTTGGAACTCTTGATACACTTTTATAATTTTCAACACTTTAATTTAATTGCATTATTTGTTTTAATAAATGGCCCTTCATTCAAACAAACATAACATACTTTATAAATGCAACAAATTATAAATACAGTGTGTCTCTGCATTATATCTCTATAGTGCTGGAAGCTTCCTGAAACTTTGTGCCCGTGAACACAGGATCGACATCTTATGACTTGGCTTCATAGCTTTCTTACATATTTAGTCTATGTGTCTATAAAGTAAGCATTTCATTTGCTTTGGGGAACCTCCAGACGAGTCATTATTTTTGAAGGGTACCTTTGTTGGTTGACAGCCACATGAAGACCACAGTTTATTAGCAAATGGACGCCCTTCAAACACTATGATTTGTATGGGAGATTATTTTTGAAGGACGAATGTTTGATAACCAACTGTGGTTGCCCCTATAGTTGCTGGCCACCAAAAGATACCCATCAAAAATTATTACCCACATGGTGTGTTACTTGAAGTACAAGAGTCCCTGAGTGCTATTCCAATGCCTTTGGTATATTTATTAGTCACTTTGAACATGCATTTTGTGATCTTGTGCTTTTTAAATTTTACCGATTTTCGTCTTTTGGTGATCCTTTTTCCCAAGACGATTACAAATACGTGTATAGCCATGGGGCTGAAGCCAATATATTCATAGAGCCTACTCTGCTTCCTCACTATGATACAGTGTAGCAACTCCACTCTTTCTTGTCTAGCCCAGGATCGCTAGCATTTTGGCGAATCTCTTTCTCAACAAAAAGGAAGAAATAAAGCACGTGTAAACGGTCGCCTTTATAAGAACTCCTATTCCTACAAGTTTCTTGTGTTGGATATAGGATAAGGCCGCAATTGTATACACCACAACAGAGCCACATCTTTTCCCTTGGTTGCCAAAAACTTGCGGTATTATCAGGCTATGGATCTACATGTATCATGGTTTTGACTATCACCCCATTGGTTTATGCATTTTCCTTATGATCTTGCCATATTGTTTAGAAAAATACCCAAAGAAAATACAACCTGCCTTTTATATGCATTTCACTTGTTTATGTTCAGAATACGTCTTGAAAATGCATCTTTATCACACCATAATTACGCCTTGGCAACCAGAGGTATTAGTCATACAGAGCATTGCGGCTAGGCCTTGTTGCATTATGGAGGTTCTCTATAAATACCAAGGAAGAGAGGCCTCTAAGTAAGAGCAAGTCATCACTTCTCTTATTAACCTGCTCGACTTTCTTGGATTTGGAACACCCAGATACATACACGAACTAGACCGTCAACAGTTTACTTCATCTGCGTTTTCTACTAAACTCTACAACGTCAATAACCGTCTTGTATATATATATATATAACCAACAACTCTAGCCGATTCGACATGTCGTTGCTAAGCAAACTCAAGGGCAAACTTTCTTCTAAAAGCTCGACCAGCAATTATTCGCCTTCATCAGAAAATAGCACTCCCAAGAGATCATCCGATTCCTCTGACACTTTGACGAATCCAAGTAATCGAAATACTGGTAGCGATTCAAATACGAATTCTTCAAGTGGTAGCAATATTACTCCACCAGAAGTTTCTACTCGTGCGATCATAAATCATTGGCGTTGATTTTCCAGCTTGTTATTATTCATAGCATCTTATTACCTGTTAATGCCATATCAAATTTTGTTTAATTGTTCTATACTCAAAATGCTCTTGTAGCAGTAGTAATAGCATGCATTGAATGGCAATATATTTATTCTTTTTCATCGATTTACATGTAACTTCATTGTTCAATACACCTATTTGACTGCATTTGGAATAGATTTTTTGGTGGCCCAACTGATAATGATAGTAAATGTGTTCTGAGGATGTTACTCTTCTACAAAATCTAACTTATCCTATTGTGTCAACTTTTTGCTACAAAGAAAGAAGTATTGTAGATCTCCTTGAGCTCTCTAATATCAATTTTGTTACATTATGTGGCCATTTGTTACATTATGTGGCATTTTTTACCGACACTGTGAGAACTTGATGCATCAAAATAGATTTTTTGTGAGTAAAACCTAAATTTGTGTTTAACTTACAATTTCACGGCTAAATAATTCTAAATCCTTGAAGGATCCGTTTCTTTAAGCTTCGCGATCAAACAAAAATACCACAGCGACTTCTTGCATGGGATATTTTGTTGAAGGGCCATGTATGGTAAATCACACGCAAGCCACTCCCGGTTTTAGCATCAAGTCACATTTTGAATACCATGATTTTTGATTTTAAACCATTTTCTTTGTAAGTTACACCCACACTCCTTATCGAAGTGCTGTGTGTGGGAGTGTGATTTTGAATGAAGATCCCGAAAGAATCCAAAGTTACTCTCCCAAAAAATCAAAAAACAGGCTAGCTTATATACAGCATCACTCTTTATCCAAAGATATTTCTTGAATTCTTGAATTAGATCAAAAAAAAGGAACCCCAGGTGCCTTTCTTATATTCCCATTCCATTCTAACTATGATACTTAGTCCTTGCAAAAGCTTTGATGTCAATGATTCTCCTAGATGTAAAATCTATTTCTTTGAAAATCCTATAGCGCTATGCCGCCCTGCTTCAACGTGCAGAGCCTTCCCTCCAACTCTATCAATATTTGACATTCATCGTAGTACCAAGGTGCTGGCAGATGTGCAGTTTCACTTATAACCCATGACGATTCTGAATAGTGAATGATGATTCCATTCAAGTTTCATCTACTCCACTTTTTTACATCTAAATTATTATATCGTGTTGCATATATACATAGACACATTAACCTAAATATTTTATACATTTATATATAACCTTGATAAACCCTTATATTTTTCTTTCCTATTTACTACCAACAGTGAATGAATTAACCTATTATTCCAATGAGTGACGTCGAAAAAACAAATGACAACAAATCATCTACGAGAAAGGCTGCATACTGCAAACTCAGTATCCAAAACAAATACATAATTTCGCAATACTTTTTCAACAACTTGTTTGAAGAAGATTTCAAGGCAGCTGACATAGAGCTACTTGCGGAACAGACCGAACTAGGCACTGACATAATCCGTCGCAAATTGAGTTACCTCAAAAAGAACATGAGCCATAGTACGTCTGACGCCACTAGTACCTTGTACATAAAGGATGTTACGCTCAAATCTCCAAAAATTACCATACACATGCACATTTCCAGAGGCACGTTCCCAAGAATCATTGAGATTCTCGAATACATTGTTGCAAACCCAAAAGTTAAAGTGGGATGTCACAAGTCTTACACCTACAACACAATACTGACTGAACTATTTTACCGCGAATTGCTTGGTCCTGCATTCTTGTTGCCCAATATCAAATACAGCACTTCAAGCAATAAAGTTCAAGAAATGCTGGCCAAGTTCCGTCCCGAGTTCATTGAGTGGGTTAAATGCATTATACCAAATGTTGTTTTGAATGAAGATGGAACAGTAACGTTGGGCGATGCTTCTTACACAGATAAGAGTGGAAAAAAGACTGATGTGTCTCGTAACACTGACACAAACACAAGCTTTGTGCCACAATATTTTGAAGCTAATGATATTAGCCAAAGCCTCTTTCCTTCGCAGCCATTAAAGAAACAGGTCGTATCCAATGGCGACAACAATCTCAATGTAATTCCTTCAAAACCCCCAATGCTACTAATTGGCAGCATCATCACCATTGACAATTCTATGGATTACAGTAGATTTAGCAAATATTTGCTACACCTATTGAAGGTGGAGATTATAAAGTCCCCAATGATGTCCAACATCCTGCCAAATATAGAGTCAAGTATAATGGATACTAGACTTGCGTTCAATGTTGGGATTCCAACAAATGAATGCTTGACATACCAGCTCAGTCAGTCACAGCCTATCACAAATACGGCACATATTCCTATATCGTATGTTATTGAGCAGCTGATTCAAGCAGCCATGTTACAAATCCAAAGAAGCACCCAAAATATGGCCAACCTGATGTTTCCAAATTATCAAGTTGGCTTGGGTGTTGTGGACTTTTATGGTAAACTTAGCCTTGTAATATTTGTAGATTCTATACAGAGAATCCTTGGTTTTGTCCCAACAACCTCTACTCTCGGCACCACCGCCACCACCAACAATATCTTATATAGCGGACCTACAGGGCCCATTGGGTTTATTAGCTCAGAAGAATTTGGAATTTGGAACTGGGAATCTGGAGTCTACTGTAGCAGCGAATTGTGGGTTTATAGTCCTAGTGTAACAGACTGTGAGGCCTGGACGTTCTGCAACTCTACGCTATATGCCCAGCCTCAGAAACAGAATGGCAACGCTACATATGAAACCCTTGCAGCTAACAGTGGCTCTAACCACAGTGCATTTATAAGAGAAAATGCTGGTGTCAAAGATGAAACCGATGAAATTCTAAAGGCCATAATGAATGAGTTGGGATCGTCTACACAGCGTGGCATGCCAAACATAGCCCCAATTTCTCCCGAGCCACATGTGCTTAATCAACCACAAAGCATAGCAGCTCCAATCAAAGATAAAATCGTCCAAAGCAAACAAGAGTTTAACCAAAAATCTATTCAGGATATCACGCCGACACTGAAATCTAATCCACCGCATCAGGCTCAAGTAAATACTGATTTGAGTATAAACAGCCAGGTTCTCGGGTTATTAGAAAATAGCAACAAAAATAGTGGCGAGTACAAGTGTGTTAACGAAAATATACATAGTGACAAAAGCAGAGCCTCGTCTGAAACTCTTTTAGGTGATCTTAGCTTGATAGCTAGTAAAGATCTTATTGACATGGAATCCATTGAAAAGTTGCTTGCTAGCAACGAGGATAATAATTTATTAATATCCGACACCAACAATAGTAGCCCAACATTAGATAACAATAGCAACAAATCGCAAGATGACCAAAATCAAGATATACTCGATTGCTTTAACTTTAACGAATCCCAATGAGACTGACAAAAATTCCAAAAAAGAATTAATTATAATTCGTTTATTTTTTAAGTGTAAATATATTTTATTTGTTTTTATTATCTCTACATATTCCCCCCCTTTAAGTATCCCAATTCCTCCCTGAGTACATAAAAATTCCTTATTAATATACGTATATTGAAAAATAATCAACCAGAGCCTATGGAGCTTATTATGCTTACATTGAACTGTGATTTGGTCAGAGCCTATTTTATAGGTTTGTGCAGTGCAAGCACAGCCATTAGTGCTCTGCTGTGCGCGTTATACTAAATAAGCTCTGGTACAACTGGGCAACGCTCCGCTTTCTGAACACATCATGCGACAAGTCTATAAAGGCAGACTGCCGCCCAGAAATTGATGACCATAGCATTCCACTCTTGCTGAAAACCTTAATACAAATGAGTGGCCACAAGCGATACTATGACGGCGCCCAAACAAGGTCGAGGGGTGGCCGCCCTAATCGGCCATATAGAGAGCGTGATAGAGATATAGGCTTCAAGCAAAGGGATTTTGGGCCCCAGCTCGACTTTTCCATTACCAACCCCGTTATCATAAAAGCCAATCTATTCCCAATACAGACAGCATTTACTGTTGGTTCCAATAATGATGGAAAACCGAAATTGATGATTTATCAATACCATGTCAATATTGACTTGGCAATTTCACAGCCAGCAGAAGAGGATTCCGGACATGAATCACCCACAAAAATCACTATAGAGGCAAAGCCACCGCCAACACTCAAGCTCAGCTCCACCCTATGCAACAAGATCATCTCATATGTGCAATTCAAGCAAAGATCGGCATGGCCAAAAGATATGCTCTTTGTGTATGACGGCGAGAGTCTACTCTATTCCAACCATAACATATGCGATGAGGAGACAGAAGACGGCAAGAAATATGTTGACATATTGGTCAATGAAAATGATATGGATGAGTATAATGGTAGCATCGATGATCAGGGCAGAGTGTATAGACCAAAAGCAAGAAGCCGTAACTTCCAAGTCCATATAGTCATGACACGCTTACTTGGGGACATACCCACGGCCATCAGTAAACTAGCAGGCAATACACAACAGCAAGGATCCCAACCCGGCGGTTCACAGAAATCTACCAGGCAACCAGTAGATGCTGCGCCAATTAAAAGCAGCACCCGTGGTGATAGTCCTAACCTTGAAGACTTCCAGCCCATCGAAACACTATGCCAGATACTAGACCTTTCTTGCCGTACTGTCAATAAAGCATCTACGTCGCTGTCAGGATGCTCTGGCAACAACTCATCGGACATTGTGCAAATAAAGAACGTCATTTATGATACTACAAGCCCACTTTGTGAGCGCGAAGGGCTGATCTTTATTCCAGGATTTTATGCCAAACCACTGGTAGGGAAAAGCGCACTCTACATGAACATACACACTTCAATAATGCCTATATATCCCAGTGGAAACTTGCTAGATGTCGTCAGAGCAGCACTATTCAAAAATAATCCGGTCGAAAAGTTTGGTCCCTGGCTAATTCCAAAAAATCCAACCCACCAGCAGGGAATTGCCGCTACTACAGAAGACCTCGCAAGACTAAAAAAATATCTCAAAGGTCTTAAAGTCTCTATCAATCGTCACCAAAAATCCAAGACAATAAAAAAAATACAAGGCATCACTAATGAATCAGCAGAGCGAAGTGTTTTTGAACTCAGGCCAAAAGATGGCACAGATTCTCCCACAACAAAAATATCGGTGGCAAATTACTTCAAGCAGAGGTACAATATAATACTCCAGTACCCCTACTTGCCATGTGTGAAAATGGCAAGAGGCGATATCTTCCCTATGGAGCTGCTCTCCGTTTTACCAAACCAACAATACCTCGACGCCCTTTCCAAAACACAGAGAGATTTCGTAATATCCAGCAGCGCACAAAATCCACGTGATAAGGAACAATCCATAATGAGAGGTTTAGGCGCCTTTAATTTCGATCGAAATCAGTCCTTGGCCATCTTGGGAATAAAGGTCAAACAAGAAATGGTCAAACTCAACGCCAAAATCCTTCCTAACCCGAAACTATGGACAATGGGAAAGAACCAGGTACAAATAAACCAAGGAACCTGGAGGCTTGGTGGTGGTGGAAACTATGGACAGTTCTACCAAGGCTCCGTTCTCAGCCATTGGGGCATCATTGTTTGCAATGATAGCAGGGCATTACATACGAGTGCGATAGATAGATTTTGTGGCAGTCTGACGGTCAATGCTGCCAGACTGGGCATGACAGTTGAACACAATAGGCCTGGGATAATCCGTTACACTGGAGCCGTATATCCTGGAGACAGTCTTGCATTTACAGACCAGCTTAGACAACTATTCCAACAAATGTGCAGCCAAATGGGCGGGAAACCTAGATTCCTCTTTATTGTGTTGCCACAAAAGAATGCGCCAATATACAAGGATATTAAGGCATTTTTCGAGCTGGAGAACGGGATCATCACACAATGTGCTGCTCAAAAAGCTGTTGAGATGTGCCAGAATGCATACATCTCAAACATCTTGTTCAAGATAAATATGAAATTAGGAGGCGCAACTACAGCATTGAGCCAAGAATCGCTGCCAGGATTTGCTGAGAATATTACTATGGTTATAGGACTTGATATCAGCCATCAAGGACCTAACCAATCCAGACTTGACAGATCCACACCAAGCTTTGCTGCACTAACCGCATCAACAAATAGAAGTGCCACCAGATTCCGTGCATTTGTCAACAGTCAGATAAATCGTGGAGATATTGTCCTAGGGATCGATGACTTGGTCGTAAAGGCTCTACAGAGCTTCTACTCTGCAAACAAGAAGACTCCAGAAAGACTGGTTATATTCAACGATGGTGTTTCTGATACACAATTTGAGCTGATAACAAAGGCAGAGATTGATGCTATCCGAAGGGCCTGTATCAGGATTTCTGAGGATTATCGCCCACCTATTACCTTCATAGTTTGCCAGAAGGGTCACAAGGTTCGCTTCTTCCCAGAAGCTAGTAGCGGCAACGAGGGTCTTATTGCAGATCGAACTGGGAACTGCCTACCTGGGACACTAGTTGATTCGGGCATAACAAGTTCTGGCTATCCCAATTTCTATCTCCTCTCACATCCCGGATTAAAAGGAACTAGCAGGCCAAACCACTACTTTGTCCTGGTTGATGAAAATAACTTCAAGCCAGAAGAAATCCAGAAGATGACCTACAATATGTGCTACAACTATGGTCTCTGCACAAGAGCTGTCAGTGTTCCGCCAGCAATATACTATTCCCACAAGGCTGCAAATCATATGCGCATACTGTGCGCATCTCATTTAAAGCCACCCACAAATACATCTCGCCCAAACGTAGTTCCGGAAGACCAGCTTGTAAGCCAATTTGAGGTCCACAAGAACATTGAAAACGAGATGTTTTATATCTAGCTCTCTCAACCTTCACTTCGTGGTTGGAATTTCATACTCTTATACCTATATTTTTCTATCAAATGGCTTTTAGATACTTTCACTTTTTTGCATTTTGAAATTATAAACAAATAGAAGTTGCAATTTATTATTACGAAGCGGGCGATTATTTTTGAAGCGCAAATGTTTACTAGTAAAACTGGACATTCATTTGGTTGTGATTGCTGCACCTATAGTCATTGTCCACCAAAAGGTACCCTTCAAAAATTGTTACCCATATAGAAGAAGTATAAATTGGGTATTATTTCTATGAATTGAAATTACATAAAATGCATGATAACAAGCAATTAATTTCTGAATTAATTATAGGTTATGAGATACTGCAGAAAAGCGCCCCAATTTTGGTCTTTTCAACAATGTTGTACGCCAATATCTTAATGGGGAATTCGCTTATTAGATTGTGTCTTTATTGTATTATAATAAGCATTGAAACAATAAAATCAAGCGTATTATTGAAAACCCGATTCAATCGGCAGCTATAAAGCAATGAATGGAGAATTTACAAGTGCTGTTGGAATTTATAGGAACTTGTATAACAGAGAACAATTTCACTACACCTATACACGACACAATAATTTTGCCAATGAGCCTTCTAAAGAAGACTGATGATGATATTTCTGACGTGTAAAGCTTACAAACATATATATATATATATATAAACCCACAATCTGTTTTATAGCAAACATTAAAGACAATATCTACATGTGCATAACTATGCCTTCTAAAGGGCGATAAATTAATTGTTAATTTCTCCAAAACTAAGAATATGATCAAGGTTGACAAAGCCTTGAGCAAAATAGGACCCCACGAGTAGTTGCATATGGATTGGCTGATGAATGGGCCAAAATCTGATGAGGGCTCACTTCTGCTTACCATAGATTCGATCACAAGCGAAATTTTGCCATATATTTATTATATGAGTTTGTGCAGTGCCATGTAGCCTCGATGTGCTAGTTTTATTTTTCACATGGATGCAATGGTGTGCATGTATACGTGAAATGACTAGCTTTAGAAGCTTCTTATTGGCACCAAAATGTGCCACATTTAAAATAACCTTTTAATAGTCACCATTGTCCACACCTCAAGTATATTCAAAAGTAATGTAAACTTGCCATCATCGACAAATGATATTCGGCAGGCCGAGGACAATAAAAAAGAGGGAAAGAGCAGATTGAGAAAAGCCTATTTAACAATTCACTTATTTTTATGCTTTGGTCAATCAGACAACTCGATGCCAAGGCCAAAGTTTTTGTTGCTCGTTGTCCTAAAATAACAATATACACGATTACGGACAGACACACAATACATAAAACAAAGACATGAATCGTAGATCCTGCTGCCCCCTTCCACATTTACATCGTGCTTTGAAATATTTCTTTCATTATTGGTATATCAATTATATTTGGACTTTAATTGCACTTGGACTTGATCTAGAGTAACTATAACACACATACACACCTTCACAAAAGAAAATTGCAACCCTTGGGGGCCTGTTTTCTCAATATCTTGAACAGATTTTACACAAATGATGACATATAGTTTAACTGGCAGTATTAGAACTATTCTTGGAACAATCGCGAAGTACTATTCCTTTCGGAGCTGGTGTCATGAATCCTCCTGGTTATCTAAACCGAATCTCCCTATCACTGCCATAGGATGACAACAGGTAATCAAGGTATATAATCGACATTGCCATTCGGCTTTAATTTTCAAATTGAGAAATAAGATATGTATATACATGCATATTACAAGTTCTCCATCAAAAGAGAACAGGCTGGTACCCTCATGCATGCCCTGAAAGTCAGCCCATAGCCATACATTTCAGCTGGAGCCTGACAGACTATTGGCTGTTTTCAAAGGCACTATTCTGGTTGGTATACCTTTGAAGGAGGAGACTCGACAATTTCAATAATCAGATTTTAAGGCACCATTAGGTGCTTTTAAATATACACATACATACGTATCCAAACTGTGACTGAGAAATGTGATATGTTCTTTTTGTTTGTGTATGTATATGTGTGAACAAAAATACAGAAACAAATCGGCCTAAAAAGAAAAACTATGAGATGTCGGTAAGATTCAACAAGGTATATATCCCTATATATATATATATATATATGCAAAAGTTTGTTACATTAATTTTATATATTTAGAGCTGATATTTATCTGTTATTTTCTACCCGTTCAAGACTACAACGCTATGGTCATATACTTTGACTTTGAATCACAATATTATTCTGACAGCGAACTGGATCATTACCACTATCCTAATTCTTATATTGAAAGTGACGAGTATAGTGAGAATGAAGGGGGTGATTATGGTGACGTTGAGGATGCCAGTGAGGGTGTCTGCAGTGATGATAATGATGGAGGAGAGCTAATATTATCGACGTATACTACGTTTTCACTGCCAGGATTAACCCCAGATAATTCAATTTCCCAGGCATTATCTGAAAACGGTGTATCAATAAGAACCGGAGGGGATGAAAGTAAAGATGGCCAACCAGATGGATCAAAGGCCTATAAATACAAAAGTATCAATAGATTAGAAAATAGATTAAAAGAGCACGGAAATGAAGAGTCTGAGTTGATTTACCAGCTTGCAAATGTTGAGGGCTATGAGTATACTGATGATTGTTATCAGTTGAGTAAGTAGTGGTAGTAGTAGTAGTAAGTTCTAAAAGTTCACATGGGCAATATGGTACTTCGATTTGTAATTGTTTAGGAACAAAGACAATAACTATTGGCATATAGATATATTTTAATGTAAACAACCAACAATATTTGTATTGGGCCGTTCTCTAGTAATGGGCTCCATATAATTAATAACACATATGCTTGCATTTTGGAATTTTAAAGCAAAGGACGAAGAAGGTTTATTAGAAAGACTGGGCAAAGAACTTGGGGATTCGGAAGGTATTTTAAAAGATTGTGAGGAGTTATTAAGGTAAAAATGGCGATTACTTTTTAACTAATTTCCTTAAACTTCCTAATGTCGTTTTTAAGCTTTCAAAAAACATTATTAAAGTAATGACATGTCCACTGCTATTGTTTGGGGATAAAAGAATTCTTAATGTCACCCACTTTTACCTAACAAGACATGTATAAACTATTCCTATTTACTCAGGTTTATAGCTCAAATTATCTATTTTTATAATTATGTACCTGTAGTTCCGCTACGCAACATAATTGTTTTGAAAGCTAAATCACGGAGTGATGGAATACTCATACCAAGATCTATCAAGTCAATTTGTATATCAACTTCTTTCTCCCTCCCTCCCTCTCTCTCTCTCCATTTTCAACAGTTAAGCCATATCCACTTTTGTTTTGTATACAGCTTATAATGGTAAATACCACTTGTGGCTTTACACACCAAACAGACAGATATACAATTACCACGTTTAGAAAATTAGTAGTAATGCCCTAATACCAGACTGTGGGTTTGAAGTAGCCTCCAGGCATACTCAGCCTATACTCTCTACACTTATATGTCATTCTTATGATATGGTTGACTCTTAAAAGATACTAGCCATTGTTTTGTTTTCTTGGCATTAAAAGCTCTAGGAAATCATGTAGCTTGAGGATATCCGTATAATCTCGATACAATAGAGAATGTCTGGAACATTATGTTGAAGCTAACCTGTGTGACCAAACAATTGGAGTTGCTGTGTAGTGCTTTTAACTTTCTAACTGTGTGAGATACTGAGGTGCAATCCGAGCACTAGATCCAGAGAGATGATTATGATGCACAATAGCAGACAACTGTCAAGTGCAGCATACATGAGAGTTGGGATGCAAAGGAATACAGAGCATGGCAACTAGAAAGCGACCACCCACCCAATAGAAAATTTACATTAGTTGTGATTATAGTGGTATTTTTTCAAAGGCTTGTTCCATTCGGTATGTTCAATGATGAGTAGGATGCACCCCCTACTATTTCCATCAAGGTGGTGGTGGTGGGGTTTCCCCTCCTCCCATATGGAAAATTGCGTAGCATATCATGACCAAAGCTAAACAATGAAACTCATTTTCTCCCACTAATTAATCATACGATTTTGAACTCCTAAACAACCACGCAGTTAAACCTACTCAGAGCACAACCACTTTCCATCTTTAATAATGCCAAGTTTCAGGCCTATATAATCTCCCACAGTATAAATGTTCCCTTTAGTGTAGCGTATATCCAGAGACCTGCTTTATACATTTTTCTTTTCCACTTTCCTACCTTTTCACAACCAATTACTATTATATACCAACACCTGCTTTGTACACCTGGCTGATCGGACACGCGCACACAACCTAGATATAGAGATAGTCCCATTGGTCTAATGATTGTATGTCTCCGGAAATCGAAATCCAAACCACTCCATTTCAACTTGTCCCAGCTCTTTTGGGGGGCTTTATTGTTCTATTTGGACTAAACTCACTCCTCATCAAAGAGCGGCTATTTCTGTCTGATTCTCTGTTTGCAACCATCTACGGTATCATCATCGGCCCTTACGTCTTGAACTGGATGAATCCTAATGACTGGACAACCCTTGATACCCTTTCGCTCCAGCTCTCGAGGTATATCCTCGCAATCCAGGTCATGGCGGCGGGCATTACCTTACCAAAGAAGTATCTGATGATTGAATGGAAGTCCATCCTGTTATTGCTGATCCCGGTTATGTCGGTGATGTGGATAGTTTGTGGTGGGATCATCAAGCTTTGCTTCAATATCACTCTGGTAAGCCACAAGTATCTTTATTTCTATTAAACATAGACTATACATGTTTCCTAGATGTACATCACAAGCACTACTATCATCGTCGGCATCCCCTTTTTTCCAGAAGCCCTATTACTGCTAGTGAGTTTACGTCCATTTGCCACTGCTATTACATTTCTACACACTTTACTGTTATGTATGTATGTATGTATATATACATGCTGTGGCTTAGAATGTTCCTTGTGTGGATTTCCCTCTTCATCAGTTCCAGCTCATGGGATTACCACCGAATAGAAGCAGCAACAAAAAATGGTGCTTAGGCGCTAGCCTCTACATACTTTAGACACAATTGCTAACATCCTTGGGGGCCCTGCTAATGCTTACCATTACATTCAATAGCTGGAGGCGTTGGTAATTGCCTCATGCGTGACTCCAACTGACCCGGTTCTTGCTAACTCGATAGTCAAAGGTCGATTTGCGGAATATACTGTCATGCGAATCAGGAGCCAATGACGGATTGGGCTATCCGTTTTTATTTTTTGCCATATATCTTATGAGATACGATAATGCCGGCGAAGCCATTTGGACGTGGCTGTATGCAACCTGGGGATACCAGATCTTGCTGTCAATAGCCATTGGTGCTGCAGTCGGATACGTGAGCCGCAAAATCTTGAGAATAGCTCAAGAGCGCGATTTAATTGATAAGGTGTCGTTTTTGTCATTTGCTGTGGCTTTATCTGTGTTACTGGTCGGTGTGTGTACGATACTTGGAACCGACGATATCCTGGCCTGCTTCATTGCTGGCAACTCGTTTACGTGGGACGACTGGTTCAGGATCGAGACCAACGATGCACACTTCCAGGAAGCCATTGATGGACTGTTCAACGTATCGTTCTTCATTTACTTTGGAACCATTATTCCATGGAAGGAATTCAACAACCCCGAATATCATATTACCCCAACCAGGCTTGGGCTTTGTGGTATGTTTGTGATGCTGTTTAGACGCCTGCCTGTGGTGCTTGCCGGATACAAGTTGATCCCCGCAATACGTAATTACAAGGAAGCCCTATTTGCTGGCTGGTTTGGTCCAATTGGAGTCAGCGCCTTTTTCTATGCCATAGTGGCTAAGCAGACTCTCACCGAGCATGGGCCACAAGATATTTGGGATCTACGCTTAGTTTACCCCATCGTGGTGTTTATCATGCTGATGTCTGTCATCGTTCATGGAATTACTATTCCATTCTTTTTCCTTGGTCGCCATGTGACGTCAAAGACCCGCAACTTTTCTCAGCAAGTATTTGAGCGCGCTATGTCTAGAACATATGTTGATAAAGATGCGGGTATCAATGTCGGCCAAAGCGAAGATGATGGCAATATTCTATATATTGTTCCAAAGGATAGTGGACGTGATAACACTGAAACATCTATTCCAGAGACTTCTGGTCATGCTTGTACTCCTCCACCTTCACAGCCTCCTACTATGGAGTCTAAAAATGTAATATTCGAGGGCAATGGGCGGCAGAACAGAGCCACTTGATGAGCTATTATTTTTTAGACTTGAGATTGACAAGTTTTATCGAGTTTAACTAATACAATATATCGATCGTTCACCCCAGAAATTCATTTTTCCCCTTTGGTTGAGCGATGGAGTCAAGATCTTTGTTCAGGACAAAATTTTATCTGCAACAATGGAAAGTGATTACATTGAAGAGATTGGGTGCGACCGATGAGGATTGTGAGGTATGTGGGTCACTGTGCCACTTCCCAGGAACTGGCATGCACTGAAATAAAATTTGCTGGATTCTAGTTAAACCTCGACCAATGGTCAAAGTTTGTCATCCCTAATACTGTTTGGATCTGTAATGCAGTTGGAGAGCTGATTCCTCATTGTCATTAGGGCCACCATTATTACCAGATTTACAGCCCAGCAATGGTTACTGAGAAGGCTATGTCAGCACAGCTCTTACCTGGCACGGTAATTTTATATCTACACTATTGAAGGATTCCTAAACAGTTCAATCATTAATACTGTAAAGTCATGCTTAATCTAAATGAGGGGATAGGGATCTTTGTTTATTAAAAGTATCTGAGACTACTAGATAACAAAAAAGCAATCAAAGGTCTATAAAGTTATGGTTGAATAGTCAATTGAAGTATTCCTATAATACAAAATTCAGGATTCGAGCGACTATTTATATCAAGATACAAATTAATATAGTCGATCTATGATGTATGTCATTAAATATTTTTTTCTTGTTTTCTGCTTCAGAACCAAAAAGGGGAGGGAAGGCCCTTTAAAGATACCACTGGTTAGTTGACACATCCTTCCCATTATCAAATATCGAAAGATATTGGTCAAATTTACGCGGCCCTATTTTTTTCCCTTTCCACATACTATCTTCTTTAAAAAGGGTGGTAAGAACATCATGCAAGTAAACAAGAAATGCTGAAACAACCTGATAACATTGCTCATCAACCTTTTCCTTATTCATAGCCAAAGCCAATTGGCAACAAAACATGTCAGCAAACGAACCCAAACCACCAAAATAATCAGCCCACCATCTGGCACCTTTAAGCTTCTCTAACACGACTCGACGATCCTCTAAAACAACTACGTCTGGTAATTGTTGTGCCCCTCCATCATCTTTGGATTCATAGTGCGAATATTTATGAATAAACATTTGTGCTAATATATAATATTCATAAAGCCTACTAAAGTTGTATGCATGTGTGTTTTTTTTAAATCCGTAAAGATAGAATCTGTAATGGGTTGGGAAGTCAATATCCAAGAGGTTGAAAGACCTCCGTGTGGACCTAAAAGACTGGATGTCAATAATTGGTATAAAGATGGATTCATGTAGGCTTTTTTGAAAGATTAATTCGAGGTTGTTTCTGGTTTGGCGGTATACAAAACAACAATTAGGTTTGTGGGGTTCTTGGAGATATTGTATATATATAAACGTAAAAAGTTCAGCCAGATTTGTATTTACGAGCTCGGATTCATGACAGCTAGCCATATAAAAGGGATGGCTCTTGTCAATTTTGATAGCTGAACATACTTGGATAAGAATATTGATGTCTATGGAATAAAATAATGATAATGTTTTATTGTCCAGATTATAATTAGGCATAGACAATAAGTTGTCAGATGTAATGTTGGTTTCTAATTGATTTAGCATCATCCTTTTTGGTGAACTATCAGGATGTGTTGTTTCGTCTTGATCAAACTGTCTCTTTTTAAACTTTGTTGAGGGGCACGGATTCGTATCGAAATAGATGTCACTCACACCAGGATTAGAAATCGAATCTTGTTGTGTAGGTAGTGCCATCTGCCAATTGCTTTGGTCAGGGTCAAAATTAGACATGAAATCGATATTGCTTGTTTCATTTTCAAGCAAAAATTGGCACTGTAAACTTTTCAATAAATTGTCTTGGCCAGAACTAGAGTCGGAAATCTCTTGATCAGTCATAATGAAATTTATGATACTGTCAAAATCTATGGTTGATTCAGTATCTGGTAAAGATGCCACAGTAGGCTGATCAGTTAAGGATACTTTATCATCACCTTTTAGGTTATCAAGTATATCGTTGGCAATATATAAGTCCGTATCTAAAGGTTTAGATGGTAATTTCCAAGCTATATCTGACTGGATGTCTACAGGTGTACTAAGTGAGAAAGGTGTTATAGAAGTTAGATGCTTGGAGTAAACATCTAATGTATCATTTGTATCATTCGGAACGATAACACTGTTTATCTTAGTGTCTGTTGGTTGTGGCGGTGTGTTAATATCATTAGTAATAACAGCTGGCTTAAGAGGTGTTGCAAATGTGTCTTTGCAGCCACTGCTATTAACTTCAAATTGATTGTCTAATGAGTTATCCATTAAGGTTATTAAGGTAGTCGTAATTTTAAGTTATATATATATATTTCTTCCAAAGTAATAGTTGTAAACAATGGTAATAATTTTATAGTTAAAAAATATGGAGAAGTTTGTGAATGAATTCTTTTTTGTGTTAAATAATTGGGTCAATTGAATGGTTTATATGGATTATAATTTTTGAAGGGTGAATTTTGGGAACCAATAATTATAGGGGCAATCGCAGCCAAATGGATGTCCAGTTTTACTAGTAAACTTTCACCCTTCAAAAATTATTACCCATATAAACAAACATTTCAATATGAAGTTTCAAATAAAGTTGTGACATCTATTTGTTCAAACAGAAAGTGTGTCTATCAAAATGTATAACTTTAATAAAGCCGCGATGTCTCCTTTGGGAACATCACGAATCGGTACAAATAAGCTGCCTAGTCATTAAAGCGGCTATTAATGATATGTTCGTTCACTTTGACAATATGATATTCTTAATCATGCTTTCCTCATAAACCTCATCCAGTAAATCCTATTTGCATACCAAGTCTAATTTCAAGTGCCTTGTTATAAAAATTTAACAAATTGATTTACCTTTTTGCAGTGTTTCCAGAAGCATCTTACATAAAATTAGTTTTTAGATGATGTGTCTGAATTCTTCCAATTGTCATATATATATATATATGGAGCATAATTTTTGAAGGATACCTTTTCAAGATCGATGATTATAGGGGTATCAGAGCCAAATGTATGTACAGTTTAACTAGCAAGCATCCATCCTTCAAAAATTATTGCCCATATGGGCTGGCCAGTATGCAAGCTGAAACTGACTTACTAGTAAAACTTGGATCTTTAAAAATGATCACTCATATACACACCATCCTGTATTTCCAGTGTTTGCTGAATCAAAGTAATAATGTTTATACTGGTGCCATTATTCTCAAATAAAAGGAAAACAATGCCATGGAAGTCCAATGGTCGTTGTAGCTGGAGTTGCGGATGGGGAAGCCCTTTAATGGCTGATACAGCTTTTAATGATTTGTGCTCCTTAATGGTACACAGCAAGCACGGCGTATGTTGGCCGTACTGCTGTTAGCAGCGACGTTCTTTGTGCTGATAGAGTGACTAGTGTTTTTTTGAAGGGAACTTTAGGATAAAGCGGGAAAATGCTATTTTCTATTGAAAGAACTGGGCATTAGATCTTTAATCTGGAAAATAAATACTGAGCAATGGCTTTGGAATGGCTGTATCAACCGGTAGAAAGTGCCGAGTTAGTAAACTGGTTATATTTCATAAGATTTGTACAATAACATGACATTTGTGCCATCAGGAATGACCACGCAGATGTCTTGGTTGAGCTTTAGGGACTGCTATTTGAAGCGGTAGTATTGCATCGAGCGCGCACCATGAATCGTAGGGAGATTTGGTTTTACTGGTATTTTTAACCTCTGGTTGTGGTTATGGACTTCATTTGTCAGTCGTCATTTGGTGGTTGAATCTCATGTTCGTTTTGTTTTTGTTTATTTACTGCTGCTATTCAGTGGTTTAGCCATCATCACAACTGACTGTAAAATATGCAGGAGATGGAATACGTAAACAAACCAGTTCCAATATTAGTCAATGCTGGTGTTAGAACACCACTATAACCACTATTCCAAAAGAGTGACCACCCTGATGGGGGGTTATCAGGGCTGTATTTAAGGGTTTATTGGGCGTATAATGTTGGATGAGACCTATATTCCAACAGCTGGTGTGTACACAGCAGTCTTCAACTGAATGGCTGAGATGGGACCACCACAGTCCATTCTCTCAATTTTGGAAGCCTTGGTTCTCGCTCCTCAGTATCCAATTGCGATGAAGGTGGCGTATCTTATGTTGTTGTAATTCTAGAGATCTGACACCCCTTCAGCAATAGTAAAAGCACCAACTGTCCTGGTTGTGGTAGTTCCAAGCTGTTTAGGCTATTGTTTACACATTGATCATTGCTGGCATCACATTGTTTTTATGTGGACAGGCGGAGGAGATGTGCATCTGCTCAAAGGACCGCACATAGGATGGTCATTAATGTTGTTAAAAACACCATTATGATGCAGTCGTGGTGCATCTTTCCTGTGAGCCAAGTGAATGAGCAGCGTATACTCAACCATCTTCTGGCCAAACTATAATGGAATGTTGGTGGTATGAAAAGAAATGTTGGCTGACCCTTCTTTACTAGCACCTCAATTTCGGGGACATTGAGAGCAGCACATGCGTGTACTTTGGAGTTGCTGTAGCTATTTTGCACAAATGTAGAGTAAATGTGTGTGTGTATATATAAGTCCTTCAGGCTGGCAAGTATAATAGAGCTGGTCTAATAGTTTTTCTCTCACAACTACTTTCTTGATTTTTGACTCGCATTTTTCCTGATAATACTGGTTTATTATCTATTGTTACCTTTCCTTCAACACACCGCGCATCCTTACTACACATACAAATAAACTAAAGCGCAATGCGTTTTGTTAAGTACACTGCCATCTCCACTTTGGCTTTTGCCCTCGCTGCTGCTGCTGCTGCTCCCGTTGATGGTGGAAGCAACCAAGTGGCCGCTGCCATTTCCCCACAGCAGGCTGACCTTGCCATCCCATCTGGCGTTTCTGGGCCCGTAGACAAGGTTGTTGGCACTGCCACAAGCACCGTCAGCAAGGTTGACCTTCCTCAGCTCACTCCTGAGCAGCAGCAGACCCTCAAGCCAGTCTTCGATGCCATCGAGTCCCTCAAGGCTACTGCAGCCAAGGATCCCAAGACCAGCGCTGATATCGGCAAGGCCCTCAAGATCATCCACGACCAAACCAAGAAGATTGTTGGAACAGCCAATGATAGGCAGATTGTCGCTTCCATCTTCACTCAGGTCATCGAAGCACTCGTCTCATCCAAGGTTGCTTCTCCAGGTGCTGCTCCTCACGCCAAACGCGATGGTGTGGAGTCCGACCCTATTGCTATTATCAGCGGAATTGTTGGGCCTATTGTTGAATCCCTTCTTGGTAAAGGAAACATCGACCTTGCTGCTGTTGTTGACAGCCTTTTCGCTCAAAAGGGTCTTGTCAACAGGGTCTTGGATACTCTTGGCCCAGTAATCAAATCTCTCCCTATTATTGGGCCTCTTCTCGGTGGCAAGAATGGTCTTTTGAGCCCTGTTCTTGATGCTAGTGTCGATCTTATTGATGGACTTGTTGGAACAACTGGTGGTCTTGCTGGTGGACCTCTCAGAAAGCTTGATGATGACAACTTGGGTGGAATCACTAAAGGTTCAGATATTGGTAGGCTTCTTGGTGGCCCTGCTAATGATATCCTCAGAAAGCGTGATGCTGGCAACCTCGTAGGTGATATCCTTGGTAATGCTGCTAATGTCAATATTGGTGATCTACTTGATGTTGGCAACAGCATAGGTGATCTCCCCGGTGGTGCTGCTAAAGGCAATACTGGTAGTCTACTTGATGATGTCCCACTTAATGATATCCTCGGAAAGCGAGATGATGGCAACAGCATAGGTGATCTCCTTGATGATATAAATATTGACCCAGTTGTTGTCGGTGATATTGTCGCTTAGTCCCCACTAAGCAGTAACCCCCCAGGTCCTGTTTCTGTTTTCCAACTATTCTCATTCATTCCCCTTAGAGAAGACACATGTATAATTTGCATCAAATAGCTGTTCTTTTTTAGCATTTGCTTTTTGATTCCTTTTGCTATATACCATACCCCCCCCTTTTTATCTATAACATCATTTGCGTGTGTTTTAAACATGCCAGGTTGTTATGTTCAACAAAACCACAATCTCCCTGACATTTCAACATACTCCTTCCTCCACTACATACATAATTTTATATATCCGATCTACTACTAATTTTATCTTTAATTTCATGAGGCTGTGCCTCAAATAAAATTATAATAAATTATTACATTCCTTGGGTCATTTATAATATAGAGTCTTTTTGAAAACTGTTTCAGAAAAATGAATGGATGCTTTTCTGGATAAAAACACGTTAAGCTATTAGCCAAACATACACCTACTTCAATAGATCACTACATATGGGTAGTTATTTTTGAAGGACTAAGTTTTACTAGTAGGCCAGTTTCAACTTGCATACTAATCACCATATGGGTAATAATTTTTGAAGGATGAAAGTTTACTAGTAAAACTGGACATCCATTTGGCTTTGATAACCCCTATAATCATTGGTTACCAAAAGTCACCCTTCGAAAATTATGATCCATATATTGTTTAAAGGCTGGTTTGATTCTAATACAATTACACAATTGTCTGCACCCTTGATTTTTACCTTAATAGGAAATAATAATTGGACATTAAGCTAAAAGAGAAATCTATATCAATGTCATCATAGGAGACTACTTCAAAGAAATGAATACTTTCCAAATTCCAATTAATTATTATCTTGATTAAACGCATTTTGCAGCAATGCCAAGGACTTTCTAATATGTATATTATTATTAATAGTAGGCTTTAGAAAATAAAACATTAAAGTAAACATTATAACATGGTTAGTTTAGCTTAAATTACATGGCGATAGAGACAAAAAAGAATGTCAATATCAGGTAGTATAGTATATAGGGGCGGATATCTCTTTACAATAAGACACTCATCATTTCTATATACATGTGTTTGTGTGTTTGTTTGTTTAGATTATATCTTGCTTGTGGTGATTAGAATCTTGTTGGACTAACAGGGCTTGATGAGGTATTACTTGTTGGAAGCAGTGAAGCACCTTCAAACGAGGACTTGGCTGTATGTGGGTCAATACTAAGGTGTTGTTTTTTCTGATGATGCTGGTGTTGGTCATTTTGCTGCATCAAGTTAATTTGTTGTTTCCACCACGATGGACGACGAGACAAAAGACGGCTGTTACTGCCGCTGCTGCTACTGGCATTGCTCTCAGTATCTCCAAACATCTCATCATCACCAGTGCCAATGATTGAGCTTGTGGCATGGTCGTAGTATCCTGCACCACCATTACTACTACCACTACTAAATCTCGGAATCTTTTCATTATCATCAACCGTAATGATACTGATATCACCACCATCAGCCAACTCATCCTCCATATCCTGGAACAAATAGTCCTGGCTCATCCCAAGCGCTTCAACAGTTTCCTTCTGGGATTGGTGCAAGAAATAGACAAATACCAATGAAACCAAAGCAGATACCAAGAAAATAACATCAAACCAGCGCTGATAAAATCTGAATTCGATATTTCCAAGGACCTCGCTAATTATTGTGTGGTACTTTGATGGTAGGTTCATACGGAGCATCAGGACCATGGCAAGGAAGTACATGCCCATGATTTGGGTCAAAAACAATACCACGTTTGCCGGCGAAACCATATTTGCAAATGCCTTGAATAGCTTCGTGACTTGGATAAGCAGACCCCTAATAGACAAAACCACCATCATGCCAATAAAAAGGAAACTGGCCTGCTGAGAAAGCAGAGTAAATGAACTCTTGTCAAGATTGATGTGTGTTGCGGCAATTGACATGACCTTAGTCACGGGATCCGTTTTATTCATCGGATGCAATAGAATGTTCGACAATGACTAAATTGATCGTTATTATTATTCCATTTTTTGTACCGCAGCGACATTACAGCGTACGAGAACAACCAGATAAAGACAAAAAGAATTCCAACAATATGGTGTGATTAGAATTGTACTTATATAATCGGCCATAGACGATTAGGTCGATGGACCTGGGCCAAGAGCAGTGCAATGGTGGTAGTATTGCTACTTACAGTAAAGATTTTGAATATGCAAAGTATGCTGAAAAAGTAGCCCAGAGCATTGCGATATTTTCCCTTGAAAGTCTGGGACTCATTGTATCGGTCCTAAAATACATGCATAAACGATGATACCACATGGTTGGAAAATTGCATACATACAGCCAAGAGGGCACAGGGAGGAAGTTCTTGAAGGAAAAGGAGCAATTGATAGCTGCCAGCCATACAATAAAAGTACGAAGCAAGAAGACTGAGAGAATTTACCTTTTCGATGTTCAGCATCTCAAGATCGTTGTAAATTTGCATACACAGGGATTCAAGAGTCTCGATTTCATTTTTCAGAGTAGCAACCTTGTTTGCAGCTGGCCTGATAGTATTAGAGACCTTTGAAAACATACGATGAACAAACCCGCTATTTGCCTATATTACCAAACCCCAGTAGTAAGCCATCACCAAAAAGTATAAACTGGTTAGAAATATGACAAATCACAATATTGCGTCGTGGAAAAGTTATTTTGGGAATGTGTAAACTAGTATGTCTTGTCTTGTCTTGTCTTTGCCATTAACCGACAAGCACAACAAATACACACACACAGAGAGAGAGAGTTTATCAATAAGCATAATCTGACTAGAAAAAAACCAGTCTCTTACCTGATTAGCCTCATCCTCCTGAATTTGCATCTGGAGCAGCAACAAGCTCTTCTTTTTGGAACTGATCATATCCATGGTATGTTGCAGCTGGCGCTCCAAAGCCAAAATCTGGCTAGAAGTGACCTTTCTGACAAACATGAACAGACTGTTGTATGGATTGTTCACGGCACCAAAGCCAGCAAGCATGGCCATTGCGGTCACCCCAATAACACCGACGCGCGCCATAAAGTCGTTAATAGTAACGGACTCGGCAAAACTGTAGCCATTATAGGAGTATTGCGATGCGCCCACGGTCTTGTCTTTTAAGAGTCCGTCCTTGGAGGTATTCAGGACGTAAACCGGAAAGTGGGATCCCAGCTTCCAAAAACAATAAAAGAAGACCATCCATAAAACGATCGACAACAAAAACCGAAACCGCCTCCGAACCCCTATACTCATCATCATCATCATTAATAATTAAAATAGGCACATACAAGCAAACATAGCCCAGTGATTAGATTATTGGTGGTAGTGATAATAGAGGGGAAGTTTTTTTGGGTGAGGGGGGAATATAAAAGCGAGCAAATAAAATAGCTACGGATCCGGGGTGACTTGTTGATGTTTTTCAATGTCGAGTGGGGATTAGCCAAAAGGGCGGCGGTGTGGAACATAATGGAAAACACATGTGCATATCATCGGCAGTGCAAGGGTTCTCACACACGCCCTTGCACGCACTTTCGGGCAAGTAGGGGGGACAAAGGCGTGTTGCTGGAGATGCGCGTACGCCACCAGAATTTGGTTATCGATTCTCTCATGGGCAAGCTTATGATAAGTGCCAAGTTCCTCTATCTCTGCATCTCTGAAAGAAAGAAAGAAAGAAAGAGGGAGAGAGAGGGAGAGGGAGAGAGGGCAATGTTTTTCGACACAAGCTTTATGATCAAAAAACACAGGAAAACATACATACTATCGCATACAGGAGAAAGGGTGGCGATGGTATAAGATACGACTATACTTACTACTCTTGGGGAAGCCGAGATTTGTTAGAAACACAAAGCTTTGGTACAATGGGATAATGAGCACGACCATTCCAATCTCCATCCAAAGAACCCACTTCCATACATATCTTCGGGTCGTTGGATCAACGACGTTAAGGATCTCGAATATTATCAGTTCAAACAGCGTGCCACTAAGTCCTATTGTCAGCGAAAACAGCATGCTTACGGCCAAGGCATGAGCACGCCGAAGCTTGATACCGCCATTTGGGTGGGCTGGGTCGAGCAGGAATGCTTCTGAATTGGAGGTCCTGGCACTGACATCACCATCGTTGCCGTGGCCTGATGATGAGGCCACCACGACGTCAATAGAGGATATGGCCGTCATGGGCTTTTCGCCTGCTGGCGAATTTGGAGAATATAGCTGGTGGCTGCTGTGTGCTGTGTCATTGCTGGTGGTGGTGGAGCCAAGTCTGAAGGCAGGAAACAGTTCGGCTGAAGAAGCAACGTCCACAGTTTCTAGCAATTTGCGAACCAGAAACCTCCAGCCTAAATAAGAAAAGGTCGAGAACGATGCCAAGAGCAACAATAGGTCGGGCGTATCGATCATGCTGCTGCTGTTGTTGTCTTCTCACTAAGCTGTGTGGCCTCTCCCTCTCTCGATTGGTACGTATGTCTGTGGAGGCGCTGGAAACAAATAAGGCTTGAAATAAAGTAGAGAAAGGGATTTGTAAAAGTATTTATGGGCTTGGCTTTAAAGAAATAAATGGGCAATAAAAGGGGTGAGAAATAATGATGCTGATGCCAGTGCCACGTCTTGAAATAAAAAATGTCAAGTGATGGCTGGTCGTGTGTCAGTGTCACAGTCAGTATTATTAATGGTGATTCGGGCTGATGCTTATTATAAAGCAACAGGTCTAGGGCTGTGGGCTGAAATATGTATGTGTATGTACGGATATTTGAAAGAAGGCACACAAAGGCGATAGCGAGAGAGAAAAAAGAACAAAGAGGGGCAAGATGGCAAATAATACTATAATAAAAAGACTGACTTTAGCTGCTTTATAATACATACACGCAAACGGAATCAGAACTTCTCCCGCTGGTGGTAATGCCCGGCATGGAGGCGGTTTATAGGCGCAACGGTGGACCGAGAAAAGCGAAAGGAGACGCCGTTGAGGCGAGACATCATGCAATCACTGCTTGATTGGCGTGTTCCCAATGTGTATGTGTTGGTTTCAACACACTGCCAGGCATTGATTCTCCCCATACAACAGTGTGTGCCAGCCGCAAAAAAGATAATCCCTTTCTTTTCAAGCCTTTTGGGCCGGACTGCTCTCACTGCCTCTATGCTGACCACAGCCATGGCTGTGCTCGCACTCGCCTCCCTTCTATTTCTTTCATCTAAACATTTACTTGCTATCCAGAAAGAATTGCTTGGCAAATCAAATTCCTCCATCAACATCATTTTGGCTGGCTTTGCTTGAATCATCATTGTGTGGTTCTTTGTAAGAAGTAGAGGCCGTCTAAAGCCTATTGTTTAAAGAGGTGCGCACATGACAAAATGAACAAACGTATGTGTACTCGTCAAAGTTAAAAATCTAAAGTTAGGCTCCTTTGTAACCATCGCAGATCAAAGATGTCCATGTCTTTGTCACCTTTTCTCTATTAGATCTGTATTATCATTATTATTATTAATTTCCAAAGATTGCCTTCCCACTGTCTTTTTTTGGCGCGTTTCCTTTAATCTATGGCTTCTAGTTTCTACATTCTGGGTAAAGTGATTGAACTTTTATCTTTGCCACAAATACTGGATGGACAGTAACAGTATTATTACTTTGCAATACGCTCTCAATGCGAGTGTGTGGCCACATTCATATATTGTCTTACTTCTATTACCAAGTATTGTTTCATCGCTTTTCCTTTATAATCTTATAATCTTAACCAACAACCAAAAGAAGCAGTAATAACTATACTCAATTACTTGCTACCACTTTCCTGATAAATCTAATTGGGTTTTATTTTCCAAGCTTATGCCTGCGTTTACTCAAAACCTTGCAATCCACCGAGTATACGCACACACACACACAGACAGACACTAATATGGTAAAGCGGTTTTGTTATTATGGCTAAATTTTGCTCCCTTCATCACTTTCCACACAGATTAATGGCGGCATTGTGGTTCATTTGCTAGTGGTTTAGAACAGAGTAGATTGCATTAATGCCGGTGTTATAAGCCACTAGTAGGATTAGGAGCAGAAATGTATGCTATTAAGCAATTGGTGCTATTTAGCTTTATTGTCTATTGTGTGCAGCTTTGCATCTATAATGTTTCTGTAAGCACTGCAATATAGTCTTTATAATTTATACTGTTCATACGCAAATAGATGCTATAGAAATACTCAAGTTGCTTTTATTTTATTTAGCTAAATATATAAGTATCTTCATTGTTGTATTTATGTGTTCATTATAAAAATAAGGAGAATACATAATCCAATATGATAAAAAAAATAAAAAGTTGCTGCACCCGGTATTCGCGCATGGTCCCCCACTGCACTACTAACCGGGCCATCACGAACTTAACTTCGATGATCGAACGGGTATCGGTGTGATCTCGTGTGAATGGCCGCAACTTGGCAAAAAAAATTATCACAGATACATAACCAACACAAACATCGACTATTTCAACTATAAAAAGTCTTTGAATACATATTGTTTAAAACCACAAATATTCTCCTTCAAGTAAAATACTTTTTGTATTTTTTTGTAAAGCAGGCCAACTGGTTAAAGTCGAGAATTCAGTACTAGATCAGTATTTTTTAGGATTCATGAATAGTCCCTTGAAACACTACTAAAATAAGCTGATAATACGACATATATTATAACATATTGCAACAGACAGAGCATTTTCAACCTCTCGAAACCAATGATCCAATGTCTGCAGAAAACAACAAGCCAAGTGGGTTATAATTTTTGAAGGGTGACTATCTGCCAATAAACGGTGATCGCACATTTGGCTGAGATTGCCCCTTTAACTGTTGACCATCAAAAGATACCCTTCAAAAATTATGATCCAAGTGCTGAAATTAGTTCTGAATTTATTTTTGTATTCTACAATGTATGGACTCTCTAAAATGACATAATGGCAACTGGTAGCAGTATCATCAAGTAATCTGATAGAACCAATGCTGTCATACTTTGGGTGCTAACTCCTTTAGTAACACACACATATGTGGATTATCATTAGATTCAGGACAATTTATTATTATCAAGGAGGCGTTTAAAAAGACAAAAAGGTCATAAAAGTTGGTCATTTTAAAAAATATTGGAGGAAAGGTTCAACCATTAATCTGAAAAAAAAAAGAGAGAGAGAGAGAGAGAGAAGTATTGTCGTTAAAAATATTCGAATACATGGTATCCACACTATTATAAAAAGTAAATTCTAAGAGCTTTATATTTAAAATTCTTAAATGAGAGAAGCGGCACCAACAATAACAGCAGCTGCCAAACCAATGAACTGGTGTGTAGAAATGATATTGGAAGAGCCAGCAGCACCAGTAGTGTCGCTGCTTTCATCATCGTCACTATCCTTAGAATCGCTCTTGGAAGACTTTTTGGACTCGGAATCACTCCCAGAGACACTGGAACTCTTGCTCTTGTCATCATCGCTTTCACTTCCGCTGGCGCTAGTACTCTTGTCATCGTCACCAGCATTCACAAACAGAGAGGGGCTCTTTGAGAATAGTTCACGGAACTCATCATCATTAGTAGCAGTGGCAAATACTTCCTGGACCTTAGTGGGGATAGCATTCAAGTCACCGTCTGCATCAATTGCCTGAAGAGTCTCACTACCCCCAGGGTTGCTGTAAAGGTACTTGTTAAATCCTTTTTCGAATAGCTTGCTGGCCCATTCAGGGTTATAAGTTTCTGGAACGTCTCCGGCACTAAACGCATCATATGCCTTCTTATCATTGGCGCTAAGCGAGCCCAAGATTTCCTTGTAGACCGGGGCAAACTTGTCTTTCCAGTTTTTGCTGAGAAGAGATTGGGCCTGGGATTTGGCGGCTTCTGGGTCAGACTCGCCAACGACAACACCAACCACACGGGCATTTGCTTCTTTGTGGCCAGCCAAGACAGAAAGTAGGGCGACTGAAAGTATCGAGGCTGTTGCGTATTTCATTGTATTTGATATTTAGTATACAAGAAGGACAGGGGTATAATTTTTGTGTACGCTCTTTTAATATAACAGTAAAGGTAAGCAATGCAGAGCAAGGTATAGATATATATATCAACGGGTTTGAAAGGAGAGATATGTAGGGAAAATGTGTATGTAATTATTAATGGAAAGGGAAAGGTAGGGCGAGGGAAACTAACAGGTATTTAAACGGTCCGCTATAGTAGTGACCTGTTGATGCTTGTGCTTATGAGGGTATAGAAACAACTAGTTAGTTAGGTAGGTAAGTATATCTAAATAGCCAGCTAATAATAGATAAACAAAGAGAAGAAAGTAGTGTATAAAGCGAGAAGTTATAAAGCAGGGAAGCAGCAAGTAAAGTTAAAAGGATCTTTTTAGACAAGAAAGATGTCAAAGAGAGGGTCGGTTCTTTGGTGCATTCATTAAAGACCTGTTCATGTGGAATAGCGTAAATCAAAATAGCCTTCAAACCTGAAGTTGTTAGGAGCTGCAAAGCAACGAATCCCTAATAGCAAGGCACTGGCTGGTGTAGAGATGATGGTTTGTGGGGAGGAGTTACTTTCCAATAATGTTGGACATGCACCATGTCCCTTGCAGGATCTACCAATGACAGCAAAGATCGTAGTGTATACGGTCTTGCCACACCCAAACAAGAGTGATAAATGCAGTAAGGTGATGTAGTTTGTGTGTACCAGACGGTCTTGTTTTTAAGCTCCATCACACAACATCAACAAAGGCTGAATATAGTTTTGAGGACCAGTTTTTTAATGTGATTCCAAAATATCCACTAGGACCACATGCCTATCATCACCGTCAACATAATCCGCTAATATTGTGCATCATCGTCCAAATGTATTGCTCTATGCAAGGGATGATGCCATTGCTTTACAAATTTGGACTTTTGAAAATAAATGACAAAGCAACCCCTTTTTCTTTTTTGGGGAGAATGTATATATGTATGTGTGTGTTTATATTCTGTTATAAGATCTTTGCCAGTAAATTTAATCTTTTGCTAGTGATTTTCCGTTGAGATTAATGGTTCTGGCGTTATGAACAAAAGACCAACTTGGTGGTTTTGGCGAGTTAAAGTGAGATAGGATTACAGTGTTCCTTTCTAAATTATTTGTTTTTCGACCAGTATTGTAAATGGATATTCTGTCTATAAGTTTGAAGAATCATCATGGTGTCCAAAATACTGCTATTAATTATGAAGATAACAATTTGAGAAATATATAAATGGCGGATTCTCCACCAAAAGACAACAGCCCTGTACTCTCATGCCTCTAGTAAATTTGGCACAGAGTTCATACATATTAGGCTGAAATTGGAGGTATTATATTGGTACACATTTTTAGCGAGGAGACAATCTTTCAGATAGTAAATGTACATTGTCTATCACGAAAATTAAAACTACAAAAAGCTGCTATTAAAATATAAAACTTCTAGATATCACTGATTTATCTAGTTTAACAAATTAAAGCTTCAAACAGTATACCAGGCAATCATCTGTGTATAGCTATTTGGCGAGTCTTGGCTACATATAAAGTGGATGTAGCACAATGTTATTAAGAAAGATGTCACACTATGCCTGGGTGTGCAAAATAGCGCACAGACTTTTTGATAGTGCTAGTACTACTTCATTAATGCCATGATTTAATCAAATCAATACTATCACAAAACATATATATATGACAGACTCTCCATTAAAAGGAAACAGATTGGTGCCCCCATACATTCCCTACAAGTCCGCCCATAGCCCATATATCTTAGTATGGTATTGGGGAGGCCATTCTGGCACACTTTTACATAATAATCTGCTATATAAGAAAATGTGGTTATGGCAAGAACTCACTACTGATCAAATATGAAATAAACAAAAATGGTTCCATATACTTTGACCCAATTATTAGCTATTTAATACTCAACTCCTGGGAACCCACTTTTGTCTAAGACACTGTGAATTCTGGCCATATATGCCCATTATGAACACTGCTAATCATCTAGAGTTAAACTAATGACTATGTATATATACTGGCAATATATTTATAAAGAATATGTAACTGTAAGCCCCGGTGGGGTTATAGGACCTACTAAATGTACAAGCCTAGCTAAACTAGAAAAAGTGAAGAAAATTGAAAATTGGATCTACTTTCTGTAGTACTTCTCATCATCATCATCATAATCCTCCTCCTTCTCCTCTTCTTCCTCATAGTCATTCTCATCGTTGTCGCCATAATCATTACCACTATCATCATCATAGTCGTTTTCTTCTTCATAGTCATTACCACTATCATATCCTTCATCTTCATCATCCTTATAATCATCACGCTTCTTGTATTGCTGATATGGCCCTTCTTCGGCAGAAGCAGGTTCTGGCTCACCACCGTAGTAGTCTCCACCTTCAGCCTCAACATCTGCGTTCTGGGGCTCCTCCTGCTCATCACAGTCATTCTCAACGACAGCATCCTGAGGCTCGTCGTTATAGCCATCTCCAGCTGGTACTTGTGCGTCCTGTGGTGGTTCTTCAGGGGCATGGTTGTCACTATTTGGTGCATCGACAAACATGGGTTCAGCCTCTTCGTATCTCTTGTGATTCATAACACCATGATTGCCATCATGTCTGACAGCGATACGACCGAAGGCAACAGAGGCGAGAAGAGAGACAGTCAAAATATATTTGGTAAACATTGTTGGTAATAATATCAATTTGTGTATTGTCGGGGCGCGAGTGTATGTGTATTTAAAAATATAGAAAAGTTGGTTGATGTTGTATTTATAAATGCGGGTATATGGGTACCTATTTATACTCGAAGATGAAGCCTTTGGTTGAGGCTCTATTGGTTATTTCGAAGCTGTTTAGATTCATCATAAGCAGGTAGCCAGGTGATTGCACTGCTCCTCACTAAGCTGCTTATAGAGACCTTTGTTGCTGCTTGAACATAAGGTCAGCCATCATTACTCATGGTCCTTTTGTTAGCAGATAACTTTAGTAGATTTCTAATATAGCCACAGGCCTCTTGGCAACATTTAGGATGAAAGAGTTGAGAAAGAGTCTTTCAAACCATGCATTATAGAAATGTATGAAAATGATAGTTTCTTGATAAATGCGATTATATGATGGCTTGGAGGGGCTCTTCTCAAAGGCTTTTATAGTTAAAATGTGTGTATAAGGTATGTAGGAAGCCTGATAATTTAAGAAAGCATTAATTGTTTGAATAAAACCATGGCTTTATTCATTTTTCTTTGGTATTTAAACGCCACATAAAGTGGGCAGAGAAATCTAATATCAGAAATAGTGTTTGTGGTAGCACATTTCGATATTTAAATTATAAAGTTTGGAGACATCAAGTACTTTAATTTCCTTTGAAGCATAGCTTGAATTTCAAACCTCCTCAAAATTAATTATATATCGATATTCAGTTAATTTCTTTAGTAAAACTATGCAGAATTCGAGATACACCTGGTTAGTTCTCCAACAAAAGGCAACAGTGCAGTATCCCTTCTGTGTCTCCTGCAAACCTGGTCCACAGGGTATACATTTTGGGTTGATATTTGCAAGATTATTCTGACACACTTTGAGGAGACACGACCATCTTGTTATTTATATAATGCACTGAAATGGTGATACAAATCTCTTTCGCATATGCAAATACTAACTCAACACATTTTATAGTTAAATAATTTCACTACTGATCAGCCACACAATGGCTGTGGGTGGGTACCAGCAAAGTATATGATAAATTTGAATTATAGTTTTTAATAATGGCAAAAGTTCTGATGTATGTAAAGATATATATATTGCCCTTTTGGGAATGGTGTGAAACTGACTTCTCCCTTGAATGTATGTATTGTTTTTATTGGTTGTCCTAGTGTGATTTGATTGTTGCTAACTATTGCTTGCTATTGTTCCTTCTGTTAATATGTGTGTGTATTTTCATTATAGTTTTTGATAACAAATTTTGGGGGCCTTTTATGCCCAATAGCTTGTGGTATAAAGCCATTTAAATAATTTATTATAATTTCAATCAAAAATATCTTTGAATTTCATAAAAAGTGCCATTAATAAACTAATGATTGAAATAGTCACAAAATACGTTATAAAGAAATTTAGATCAAAGCGGATGTTCCGACCATAACAGCAGCCATAAGACCAGCAATATGTGGTATGGAAATGGCCTTTGAGGCAGCATCTCCAGTAGATTCGGAATCTTCGCTTTCGCTACTACTGTGGCGAGACCTATGCTTGCTGCTGCTAGATGAGTCGTCATCACCATTACTATGATGGCGGCTGCCGTGGTCGCTTCCACTATCACTGTCACTATGAGCACCACTCTTGTGGGCAGAAGAATGGTCTTGAGATTCTGGACCACTAGTAGGCGACATATACAAGCTCAAGTCTTGAGTGCGGAGAGTATGCAGCTGGCCATTCGAATCCACCAAGGAAAGACCTTCATTGCTTCCCGGATTGCTAAATAGAAAAGAGTTGAAGCCGTTGTCAAACAGGTTCTTGGCCCACTGATAATCATACGTGGCTGGCACATGTGTTGCACCAAGTCGGCTGTAGTCGCTCTTGTCGTTAGCGCTAAGAGAATCCAAGATGGACTGGTAGACGGGAGAAAACATGGACTTCCATTCCTTGCTGATTATGGACTGGCCATTAACTGAAGCACTTGTAGGGTTCGTATCTGTTATCAAAGCACCAACAACTCTGGCATCTACCTCTTTGTGTCCAGCAAAAGAGGTTACGAGGATGGCAGAAAGAAGAGAAGATGTAGTGTATTTCATTGTTTTATTTTGTATCGTAGATGTGGTAGAGGTCGAAAGTTTGCTTCAAGCAAGTATGTATATGTGCACGAGTGGTATCGGAAAATATAGGTAGATGGGTAGTTAGGTAGGGAAGGTAGCGAGCGGAAGAAAGAAATGTTGGATGCCAAAGAAAAGGCATCGGGGTGGAATAAATAAAATTCCCAAACCATCAATGTAAACAAACTGTCTTCACAAGACAAAGGAAGGAAGAGGAGTCCTAAAACGGCAAACAATAGCGCCACATCTACAGAATGAACTTTTCTCTCATTGTGAACCCTCAGTGTTTTTGGATCTGGCTCAATAAATTCAGCTGTGTTTAAACTCATTTGCGTAGAGAGATGTGGATCAATGTGCTCTGAAAGTTTACTTGTTATGTCATATTGTGCTTTCCATTGTCTTGGAATCAATTAAAGTGTTTATAATCCCGCATACTGGTGGTTATAAGGATTAATAGATATTTGAATTCGCTAGAAGAATTGAATAAAGCTACTAGGAACTTGGTGGAGTTGATGACCTCACAAAGCATAAGGCCAAGATTCACAAGGTCATTGGCAAAAATGAGGAGGATTATGAGGCATTTTTCAGTCAGGATTTAAACACAGTCATTTTATGGCTGATCACAAGTGAAATTCCATCATCAGGCCTAAATTGTGACTATAATTAATATAACTTTTTTCATGCCTTGGACTTTAGAAAGCAAAACAAATTGAGTGGACCCAATTTCGTGATTTATCATCAACTATTCTTCAAATATATACACAACAGATCAACAACAGAATGATTTATAATTTAATAGACGTTCATATTAATGAAATCAATACGTTTATTACAATTTAAAAGGAAGGTGTGTGTATATATATGGGGCTGAAGGGAGAGGAGTAAGAAGAAGGGTTAGGTAGAGATGGAGCTTGTTGAAACTTATTTCTGAAATGTATGATATATTGTTGAGTGAAATAGTAGCAACAGCTTTTTAGAAGAGAGCGGCACCAGCAACGACAGCAGCGGCGGCCAAACCAAGAGTGAGCTGAGAAGCGGCACCTTCGGATTGGCTGGAGGAAGCTCCGCTTTGAGAGGCGCTGGAACCTCTTGAGGCAGAGGAGGATGGCCGAGCGGAGGAGGAACCTGAGGATGAGCCAGAGGCAGAAGATCCAGATGCAGAGGATCCGGATTCAGAGCCGGAAGCAGAGCCGGAAGCCGAGGATTCGGAGCCAGATGCAGAAGATCCAGAGGCAGAGGATCCAGAAGCGCTCTCTGTAGCACCGGTGGGCGAGCCAGTGGGCTGAGCCTGGCCGGCATCAACGGTGATACCGATCAATTGGAGAGCAGAGACAGCGGCCTCCTCACCACCGAAGGCACCGATGATCTGGGAGTACTGCTGGGGGTTGAATTGAGCGGGAAGCTCAGTGGAACCACCGAGGGCGCTGGTGAACTGGTTGTAGAGTTCAGGAAGGGCAGCGCTGAACTGACCGATGGCAGTGTTGATTCTGGGACGGATCTGGTCGTAGTTGGCAGAGAAGTACTGCTCAAGACCTCCCTGGGCGTTGGCAAGGGCAGCGAGGGCAGCAAGAACGGCGACGGTGTTGATGGAGTGCATTATTAATATTATGGATCAAGGTATCAGATATTATCTAAATAATATTAGTGTAAGATACTAGCAAGATTAGTGCTATTAGTAAGGAATGTGTAAAGTGAAAAAGAGAGAGTGGTTGAAAGAGCAAGAAAGCGAAGAAGCGTAGGGGATCTTTAAAAACGGGGGAAGGGGGTCAGGAATTTATAGTATTTGGTCTGGCCTTGAGGGCTAGGACTTGGAGCAACAAAATTGCAATATTCTAGTAACATAAGGACTGCCCACTGGCAAAATCGCAGTCGCAGCAGGCCAACCAGCGGAGAGCGAAGGGTGAGGGGGGTATTGACTCTCAGGTGCAAGTAAACAAAAAAGCATAGCAAAAAAATATTCAACCAGAGTGCCACCAAAATGCTCCAATAAACCATATTGTCACACATTCACGGGTTCCCTGCTGCTAGCTGCTGGAGCCGCGGCAACAGTCCGCAATTATTTGGTTGGCCAGGCCCTGAGGATATTGCAATTCAGCTGCGATCGCCCAATTACCATACATAGAGAGTATCCACACAGAGCTGTTCCTCTACAATAAACATCCAAAACGGACACACTGCACTGGCTTGTACATACATTGGGCTCTTCGGTCGAGACGGAATGCTTGGGCTCCCGACCCATTTGGTCCATCAAGTAGACCCATCTATAATCTAAGATACTCTGCGTGTGTGTGCGTGCCTCTGTGACATTTGTTTAGATGTACCTCTCTGTTGTGACTAACATTAATTTCCACACAAGATGTGTAACTAAGCCCACGGCTCTCGCACATCCTACGTGCATACATACATTCTGACAAATCTGACTCTTGCCCTTTCTCCGTCTCACCAAGGCTGATACTTCCCTGCATACTATCTGACCACAGCCTGGGGAAACCAAATCCCTCTCTCTTGCCATTAGTCAGTGACAAGTATTGCATTTCAACCAACCTCATGATTTGTTGCCAAGGAATTGCCCAGCAATTGTTCCTAAAGGTTTGGTTGTCATTGTGCAGGAATCCCAAGTTTCAACAATGAACAAAAAAGTGGATGTTTGAATATTTTCACACATATTTCGCGCAGATTAACACCAATACAAACAGCCTTAGAGAACCAGAGTAAATGTTCCCCATCACATGAACCGCAGAATTCCATCATCGTTATCTTTTTTAATAAAAGCCGTGACAATGATGAAACTCTAGAGGCGCCGCGAATATTGGATGATGTGTAAATGTTTCAAGGTTCCTAAACATTAGACATGCAGCTCCCCTCCTGAAGCCTGTGCCAAGAAAATCAAGAATTCGAATTGCATTCGATATTTATTACCACCACCCCATTTGAAATATTTGCTCATTTCTTTAAGAGTCGATACCCACCGTGAGTCTTTGATCCAAGATGGCTTTTTGACATTCCATATAGAGCTCGGACATTACTTTTGCCACAATATACGCCATCATATCTATTTTTGATGACTTGCACAAACCTTCTTTTATAGCCAAATTGGACGAATACAGAGGGTGTATTTGTGTATGTATGTATGTGGGTGTGTGAATGGGGATAGTATAAGCAGATATTTATTTGGAATTGTTGCGATAGTATCCCCCCATTCCATCATCATTGTCACACTATCATTTACAAAACATTCCTCACAGAGGGAGCTTGGATTCAAACTAGCACCAGCGCTTGTTTTACCTGCAAGCCACCCAAAAAACCTTTGATTGAGCTAAAGAGGAAACTTACACAAATACAGCAGGGTGCGTGGTGTCTCTGTGTAAACTTGCCAATGATGTTCAGCTTGAACCGTAAATTCGGCAATTTTGAATAATATGCGAAGCCAATCAAACAAACAAAGAACATGTGCTAGACTTCTTTCAATTCATAACTGGTACTGGCAGCAGTAGTTGTGGTGTTGCTGTTTCTGTTGGTACTATTGGAAGTTTTATTCCCAACGGATATTATTGTTAAGCTTTACTGCCAATAATTCTTTTCATTTGCCACTACCGCCGCTGTTAGCACTAAAAACAATCACTGATTGCTTTTTACTTCCGGAGCTTAGGTCACTATAACGCTAGAAGCGACAACAGTAGGTCAGTTTGAGAGGCATGCAGTCCATATACTGTGACGGTCAAGGCCACACACGTACTCCAATGGCAGAGCGGTGTTTGACGACGTAAACAAGATTAGATACAATACAAATGATACTTGCACATGAATATGTATGTAGATGTGCTTCATCTGCTTGCTGATTTTTAGCAACGCGGTTGTCCTATTGTGTGTTCGAGGGTCAGGTAAATCTCTTTCTCTGACTGAATTAGAGAGAGCATATTTGTGCTATATACATGTAATGCCATGTGAGAACCGGTCACGCTATTTACTAAACAACGTTGATTGCAAACACAAATGGACAGCTTTCTTTAAACCGCTATATTGTTTGTACTTTCAAATCCTCAAGTAAAAGAGATAGAGGTGCTAGAAGCACATGCTCTCTGTTTACTCTTGGACATTTCAGATGCATTAGTTGATATACGGATTTGGTCATATGTGAGACAACTTTTGAAGGTTGAATGTTTATTAGTAAAACTGGACATCCATTTGGCTGTGATTGCCACCCTTCATAATTTATCGCCCAAATGATAAGATTTAACTAATAGTCAGGTAGTGAATTAAACTATAGTAGGTCCTCGGATTTTGGCCCAATGACAAGCCATTTGGTGTGCAATTCCTGAGTACTCGCATCACTTTTGTCTATGACCTTGTCAGCTTTGACCATATTGTTAGAAATATTTCACGCAGACACAAGACACACAGCATTTTAAATACAAATAGTGCTGATGTTGGTGGCGGTGGGACCTCCTGTAGAATATCGTCATACAAGATTATACAGGATTGCTGTTTATGGTTAAGATCGATGGTGGACTGTCGCCATCTTTGTTTGCATTGTAGTGAAATCCTTTTGGGTATATTCAAATGCCAATCAGCCAGTTCTGGATAAACTAGTTGGTAGAGCGGTCTGTAAAAGATTTACTTGAATATAACGGTGTGGTAGAATCTCAACATTTGCAAAGTATCCCTTGAAAGTATTATTTTCACTTCATCAAAACCCAGTTGTAAAGTATCTGGTGAAACTTCACTAGTGACCAGGCATTAATTAGGCAAAAATGGGTCCTCATATTTTGGCCCAACCGGCAGCCATTTTATATGTATCTCCTGAGGCTCATTTCTGCCAAAGTCATTTTAAAGTCTGACTATCTAGCAACATATGGTATAACAACTCTTCGGAAACGAATTAGTTGAATGACGAATGCCTTTACAATGGCTTAGGATACCCAGTAAAATGTTGGAACCCAATCAAAAGATTTGAAATAAAGCCAATAAGGAATCGTTGCAGCTTATTTAATATATTATTTTGTTCAAAACTGTTATTTACACTGTAACCCATGTTGATCCTGTAAACCACGAACATTTTTAAAAAACAATCATAGCCACTTTTTTGTTGTGTTTAATCCACAATTCAATTTGTGGCTCTGGACTTTGAATAATCCTGGATTCGCAATATATTGGTCCGAATCCGGAGCCACATACAGTGTGGAGATATTGATTTATTCAGACATGTTCATAAAACACATTGGCCTTCTCTCTAACATTTACCTGGTTTTCAAGACACAACTACTTATCTCTCAGCACCTCATTGCAGTTGTTATTTAATGTGCCATATGGTGGTTTTAAAGTGGTGGTGAGCAAATGCCACAGCCCCTGCATAAGTTATTTTTTATTGTCAACGGGCATTGTTTTATCACAGTTCACGAATTCTCTCTGATATGGCTTTATTTCATAAACTATTAGGCATAAACGGTCCCCAAAAATCATTATCAAAAAATATTTAAAAAGTACATACAGATGCAAACAAAAGAAATAATAATAATAATTGAAAGTTAATAGGAATCAAATAACAATAATATATATATATATATATCTTTACATACATCAGAACTTTTGCCATCATTGAAAACTATAATTCAAATCTATGATATACTTTTCTGTGACTTATCCACAGCCACTGTGTGGCTGATTAGTAGTATAATTTGACCAAATACATTTACGCAGCCAAAATGACAATACTCTTAACAAAGACTATATTTTCGATAAAAGATGCCTTGTATTATAGCAACTACTGTCACCAATACCTGCAAATAATAACCAAATATTGTAACATATGACAAACCGCATAACAAAGTGGCATAGTTAATGGTCACAAATTGTCAAAATTTTTTGCTATTCCATAACCACACTTCTCTAGGGTTGAAAATGATGAAATTTTCTATGTCAGGTAAGGTGGGGGAGGGTTTGTAAAATGTAATGAGTGGTAATATATACTTGCATTATTTGTTTTGAATGCACATATAAAAATTACAAACAGACTAATAATAACTGCAAAAGGCAATTCATAGCGAACCATACTACATTCCTAATCCTTCAATAGCCAAGGCTCGAACTAAAATGGATAACACTTCTTCCTCAATAGTCTCACTACTATCTTCATCTTCTTCACCTTCGCCGTCACCATTTGTACTTGCTTCTTGGCCAATTTCATACAAAGCCCGGTTTAATTTGCCACCACTACTACTTGCTAAACCAAGACCATTCTGCTGATAATCACCATCCATTCCCGATATCAATTCCCGATCGACCGTCGGATTTACACGGTATACACCAGAGTTTAACACTATTGTTTGTTGTGATTGACCATCATCTTGTTTTGATGTATCTCCACATCTATGATTGTGCTCGATGTTTTGCTGTTGGGTTTGTCTAGATACAAGACGATCCTCAGTTATCGGTTCCGACTGACACCTTACTAATGGCATTCTACTCGCCCCGCCAGCAGTATTATCGTTGTCATTATGGTCATGGCTGTTGTTTCTCTTATTAATGTCATTATCACCGCCATCAAAAACTTTTCTAAGCTCCATTACACGGCTCACAGCAGGCTTTGGTATGCTATTTATTAGTGATGGCATTTGGCTAAACGATTGTCGAATTGGGCTCAACAGCATTGATCCCTGTGTTGATCCCGAGTTTGATTGTATTTCGATCTTCTCATGACCAGATATAATATCTCTACTACTGGTGTTTATTCCTGGATTTTCTTTTTGAGATACCTATTAATCGCACATACACACAGACAACAGCAACAAATGTTGGTTTAGTAGTAAATAGTTGGGCTTTTTCCAAATGCCAAATGCATATATGTTGGGTTGTATCAGGGTTTGTTTGTTGTTACAGCTTTTTTGTATGTGTGGAGATACCTTATTCTGACTGTCATACATCCATGAACATAAGACTTGTGTGTATGGAATGGTGGTATACACTTACATTTTGATCCAATGTGCTAGTTGTGAGGCGGGTATCGTAGCTTACAATCGAATTGTTATTTGTTGGCGATAAGATTTGGTTTATCAGTATAGACTGATGGTTATCTGGAAGCGTGACTTGAATTCCTTGAAGACTGGTGTTAATTCCTGCGCCACCTCCAGTATTATGATCACCAGCTTGGTCAGTGTTCTTCGATTCATGGGAAGTAGAATCAGCAGAACTCTCTATCACCGTAGTATTTTTCTGAACTGCGGCTGACTGAATATTAGATATAGGGTATTGTTTCGTGGCTATTGTAGCAATATCTGCAGCATCTGATATGCTGTTAGGTGTTTCTGCTTGAATATTGTTCTCTGGCTGGGTTGTTTCAGGATCCTTTTGTGTGTGTATAGCGTAAACATCCAGGTATATAATAACCCAAAAATTAGATATATATGCAGATTTTTTATAGAATTTTTTTAGTAGTTTATGATGCTGTAATTACCTTTTTACTGTGGTTTTTGTCTTCAAACATAGTTGGTGATTTGGTTGGAGGCGATTTTTTGTTCTTGGCATGCTGTATTATTTGTTCTACAAACAATGTAATTGGAAATAATATTATAGTAGTTGTCAAATGAAGCCCGTTACTAAATGCAAGCTATTTTAATTTCAATAATAGTGATTATACAAAAACAGAAAAACCTCATATGTGACTTACCGTGAATAATCTGTTTCCAAGTGTCTTCTAATTGGACTTGCGGTGCACCTTGTTGCACATTTAAAGGAAGGCCGTTCTTATCAGTAGGACTGACAGCTCTTCGGTGTCCACCTAATACCTCCAGATTTCTATCTAGAGAGCCCGCAATACTGGGTATATTGCAACTAGATACCAAACCTTCTTTTTCATGATATTGTCTCCGTATAGAATTGTCACCAAGAAATGCCAACTGTGATGCATCTGCTACAGATTTCCTGAAAGATGATCTTTTAAATGGCTGGTCAAGAACTTTACCCGCCATTGCTGTCTCTGCAGTCTGTTGCTCAGAAGCCACTATATCTGACATAGTTATGAATGCACTGTCGCTTATGCTTCTGTGGAATTCTATTTGAGGAATGGGTGTCATCACGCGTAGATCCTCTAGAGGTTTTAATTTAGCTTTGTAAACAGTTGGGTGCTTGTCATGTTTGAAGGGTAATCGGTTGGGATCGTGGTCTTGTTTGATCAGATGTGGCCAAAGCCAAGTGACATAGGGATTTGGTATTGTTAAATTCTTTCCTTTAAAGTTTTCAAGGAATTCAATTTCTTCGTTTACTATATTTCCTTCATGCTCGTATCTTTAGGAATTCGATAATATACATAAATAAATAAGGAACTGTTGTATACCAATGTATGTCGATAAAAATAACATAGGCTTTATACAAAATAAAATGAGCATACCTCTTAAATTCAACATATATACATGGTGTTTGCCATAGCTGGAGCTTTCTCAGGCACATTATGATCATACCGGTGGTATTGGATCCATCCATACAGTGTATATATACTGGATGGTTCTTTGGGTTAATTATTATCTAAAAATCAAGGCAAATACAGTTTACATCAGCTTTCTGGTCATCTAGGGCATCTATATGTTTCATACTAGGATATATATATACCTCAAGCGCTTGGGATACGTCCTTTTCTTTGAGAGTAACATTTTCGTTTGGAGTATCAACCTTGATCCAGGTATTTTCTATTCCTTGTTCTTTACACATATCCAATAACCAATCTGTTGGCTTGTCTGGAATAAGCGATAATATAGTTTTCAATCTTAGTCTATATACATGGAGTACAGCAGATGTTAGTACTCAATAAAATACTATAACTCTTAATGCTGTGTATATGCTTGAGGGTATGCGAGCACCCACCTTTTAAGAAACCGAAAGTTTCGTGGCCTTGGGTATCCACCTCGATACAGACCCTTCTGCACTTGCCCATAGCGGTAGGGTAATGTAATTAGTTGTGTACAGTCTGACATTTCGGCTATTCTGGGACTATAAGTACAGGCTTAGGGAGTGATAGTAGTAGTCGCAATGAGGGTGCATTTCTTTGCTTAACTATAATGTTTTATTGTTATTTTTAATTTAATGAGATAGACAAAAATAATTATGAATTATGGTTTTTTGTTTCAAAAAGACCTGAAAAAATATATGATCCATTGGAAGATGATATAAGGGTATTTTGGCCAAAAGTGAAACAAAATTGTCTACTCTCTCATGCTTTGTGCGTTATTTGATAGAATCTCATAAGCCAAGAGCCTAGAATTTGTTGGCCAACTGTTTTATGGAACTTTTGTGTATAGTAGTATATGGTCAAATTTCACAAGGCTTTAGCTAAAAAGGGTCACCAGGAGTAGCATATGGATTAACTTATGATTAGGTCAAAATATGAGGGCCCATTTCTGCCTAACATAGATTCGATCACTAGTAAACTTTCACCCTTCAAAAATAATCGCCCATATCGTCAAGGGCCTGATTGAGTTTTTATTCTTTTGTAAAAGGATAAGTACAAAGTTGACTTAGGAACTCCCAGTTCTACTTTGGCACTTATTTTCATACTCTATTATCTGTTTTTGATTGATTCTGTTGCATTGTTGTGGGTTAAGAAAGTGTTGCAATAGGTGAATTTGATGAAGTGAAGCAAAATGTGGAAAGGGAGGAAAATAAATAAAAAGAGAATAATTGCAAGAATTGGGGGATAAGTAAGGTAGGTATGGAATAGTATCAGTAGTTCTTGCATTACTATTTCCCCCCATTCTATTGATTGTAAGAGATAAATTAAGAATGTTTTTATGTTACCTTTAACTTTCTTTACATCCAATAAACCAATTCTAAAGAAAATATATACATATATGGGTAATAATTTTTGAAGGGTGAAAGTTTAATAGTACAACTGGACATCCATTTGGCTGCGATTCCCCTATAATCATTGGTCTCCAAAATTCACCCTTCAAAAATTATTGCCCATATTACGAAATTATAGTAGTTATTAAAAGTGTAGCAGATAAAAATAATTACTTGGGTTTTGGCTCAATCACAAGCTATTTGATATTCAACTAACTCCTGGAAAATTCACTAGTATTGTTTTAGGCCCTTTG